>CM042320.1:28157863-28320363 GCA_023566125.1 Zingel zingel
ACAGCAAAGAGTTAGTGTGCTGTCATAAGAAACAAAGAAACCCAGTGAATATTCACATTTTAGAAGCTGAAGCCAGTGAAATGTTAGGCATTGTTGCTTAACAGGTTCCTAAATGGTTAATCCTTTGCCAAAAGTTGCAATAACATTTTCTGTCAATCAACTAATAATGACATTTCAGCTGCACTACACTAGCTGTTCAGTGTTTTAATACAACAAAACTCTACAAGTTGGAAATTAAGGCAATAACAGAGACCATTGATGAGCTTTTATAAAGGATACGTCTGGTGATATTCTATATTTCCTTACTGTCAACAAATCCAATGAAAAGACCAAAGCCAATGCATCGATCCTAATAACACGTACTGTCTGTGTAGCAAAAGTCTAATATAACTTATACTTCTGTGGCATAAACCTCCACTGTTGTCCAAAAACTGAGCCCAAGTGACATGTCCCTTCATTGAGATGAACATGCACACTGTAGTTTATTCTGAGTCAATCCCACATACACCACCCTGCCGCTCTAAGTATTCACTTAAACACTAAATCCACAGCAGGAAATAATCCCCATTAACGAACAATTTACCCCTTGTCCGATGTTACTTTGGTAAAAACTACAATAAGCAACAGTTTTAGCAAAATACCCTTTTTGAAAAATGTATGTATAATGTTGACTTGATCTTCAGTACAAACAAATGAGCTTGTTGTTGAGAGCAGCAGACAGTCTTGAGAAGTTGTAAAGAGTTAACCCTCCTGTTGTCATTGGGTCAAATTTGACCCATTTTCAAAGTTTCTATATTAGAAATGTGGTTGTTGTTTTTTTTCAACCGAAGTGTCAACAAAAATAACATGTATGGTTCCATACAATGCTCTTCACAAGTTAAATACATGATCAGTTCACTATTTTCATTGAATTTTGGTGTTTTTATTCAATGTTATAGCATTTAAAAAAAGAAAATGGTAAAAGAACGTCACGTTAAAGTGTTGAAAAAGACACTTTAAATTTTAAATTTTGACCCAGAAAAACTAAAACTTGCATGATCAACGGGAATACAACAAAATGGTTGAGAGACAGATGAACATAGATGTTGGTTTGGTATTTCAGAGCACAGCGAGCCCCTTGCTCAGGTGTCCTTCAGTAAAGCACTCAATAGTTCTCTGAGTTTCCTATTGGAAACAATCAATTAACTACTGCATCATTATTAAAGGAGGATGGCTCATATGAATTTAATCCTGTAGCTGATTAAAGCCCTGATGGCAACGTATTACGGCATGCATACAGTAGATTGATTTGAGTTAGTCTTTTTATGGTTTCATCAAATCAGTCAGAGTATTTGGACTATGTCATTGTTGCATTATTCATTGAAAGGTTGATGTGCAGCTAGAAAAAGTTGTCACAAGTTGTTTTGAGCATGACAAATAAGAGTTTGGGTATGTTTTCATTAAGATGACTCTCAGAGTTTGTCAGGATTTTATTCAGTTTTGCTCCTTGAGTTTTAAAGGTCCCATGGCATGAAAATTTCACTTTGAGTTTTTTTTTTTAACATTAATATGAGTTCCCCCAGCCTGCCTATGGTCTCCCAGTGGCTAGAAATGGTGATAGGTGTAAACCGAGCCCTGGGTATTCTGCTCAGTCTTTGAGAAAATGAAAGCTCAGATGGGCCGATCTGGAATCTTCCCTTTATGACGTCATAAGGGGAAATGTTACCTCCCCTTTCTCTGCTTTGCCCGCCCAGAGAATTTGGCCCACCCATGAGAAAGAGAGAGAACTCATGGCTCACAAACAAGCGACCTTTAATACAGTAAAAACATAAATAAAAATGATGTGGTAAATGATGGTCAAGGTTTAGACATCAGCCCATCCAGACACCACATAGTGTTATTCAATGAGCACACAAACTTTTTCTCATTCTGGGCCTAAAGGTCAGATGTCTATTAAAGGAACCCATAAGTCTTTCTAAGGAGTCAGAGCTGTCACAGAGCACACTTAATCTTCATGCAAAGTACCCTTAACCTCCAACACAAATCATACAGAGTGAAACAGACGAATGAGTCTGCTGTGCAGAGGAAGAGCAAAGGAACCCTGAGATAATGGAAACATTCAGAGCTTCCCTCTGCCTTTCTCCCCTCTCGATTCCATCTCTCTGTCCGTTTCTCACACATACAAACACATTCATAAGGGTGTATATAATGGGGTGACAGATTTCTGCATATATCTATCTTGAGTAGGGAAGAAGAAAAAGGTTAGCTTTACAGAAAAGTCAGGTGGGGGTCTCGGCGTATATCTCTTAGTGCCTTTCCTTTCTCAATAGAAGTGAAAAATGAGGGTGGGAATTGTTGTGACGCCTGAGGAATTGCTTTTCCTACCCTATTTTTCTGCCGTATTCATTTATCAGTAAAGTAAAGACATTGGGAACAGATCATCGTTGACTGCCTGGTTCAAAGCACACAATGTCAGCTGTGGAGGAACGAGTGCACTCGGATAGAAAGGAAGATGACTAAAATAATCAATTAAAATCACGCTTGTGGATGAAGAATAAAATGTCAAGCAGTTTCTAACATTTACTGTCTGATATTTCTCAATAATTTTTTTTTTTTTGGGATTTTGGGAATCAGAAAGAAAGTCATTTTGAGTTTGTAAGCCATGGCTGAGTGGAAACAACAAATCATGACTGAAACGTCTGTTCCCATGGCACAGGAAGAGAGTGGCTGGCTCAATCAGTTTGATAGCTTTATGGCTCAACCTAATTAGCCCAAAATGCTCATGACTTAGTTTTTGTAAACATAGAAACAGAGGGAATCGTAATTGCAATGTTTTAACAGATGTATTTTTCTGGAAATTGGCTAATTCTAATGATCTTCTTCAGTGGCGGACTCAGGCTGTCTGACAGGCAGGGGAGAAAAACATGAAAAGGGCACCAGCTGTTTTCTGGCATATGGGCAGCCTGTATGGCACTGCATTATATTTTCGACATTTTAAGGCCACCCTAGAGGGCACTGCATCACATTTTATCAAAGATTCTTTATTACTAAAGATAGCACATTACACGCTGCGCCAATGGTATGAAAGGGTACACACTTCCTGTCTCCTAAATGGGCGTGGCCTCGTTTGAAAATGCAGTGAATGTTCTGTTGATGGATGAAAAGTTATATTTGTATAATTCATTAATATTTTCTTATGCTGGGGCGTCCTACTAACTCACCTGGTGGAGCGTGTGCCCCACGTACCGAGGCTCAGTCCTTACTGCAGCGGCCACAGGTTCGATTCCAACCTAGAGGCGTGGCAGTGGCGGAGCCCACATGACACAGATACACGAAATTACTCCGAGTTGGGGCGTCTCGGTTCTACACCGTCTCTGATTTGATCCACTGGAAGGGCACCACAGAGGGGGTGACCAGGACATGTTAAGTAAAAATGTATATTTATATATATATATATATATATATATATATATATATATATATATATATATATATATATATATATATATATATATATTTGTCTTAATTTGTGTTAAATAAAGTACATCATTTACTGTATATCTACACTTTTGTATCAGATAAAAAATTTCTCCAGGGAATTATTATTATTAGATAATGAATGTGTATCTTTATTTGTTATTGTTGCCATTTGCAGGACATGATAAATAATGTTTGATATGTAACACAAACAATTTAGTATACTGCACTTCCACAAAGTCGGGAGGCCCACAAATCAAAGCAACACTATGTAACTTTTCCCGCTTCGGTCCCCCTACAGGTTGTCTCATTGGAACTACAGCTCGCACGGCTGTAGATCCAATGAGACAACCTGTAGGGGTTAGCTATAACCTATAGAATACGCTCCAAAAATATTGGATCCTACATTTCCCATAATGCACCCTTATTAGCATCTTTCATTAAACGTCCCTTCCCAAATGCCCACACTTAACTTAGCCAAGATAACCCTGCTTACATCACTGTGACAGTGATGTAAGCAGGGTTATCTTGGCTAAGTTAAGGGTTAGCTTGGCTTTTCAGCATATGAACCTAGGTCAACGAGGGTCGGGTTTCCGGTACAGACAGACAATTTAACAATTTTCGCCATCTTATTCATCACTAATTTCACTTCTGACAACGTTTTAGGTGATAAATTAACTGTTTAGATTTCGAATATAGGCAGTCTTGCGCAAATTGATGCTGAATTGACAATTTGCTTCATAGTTTTCGGAGTTGAGAAGCTCCATGAAGTGAGGCGACAGCCAGCTGGCGCCTGCCCCGGCCTCTAGCTCGTCGCTCGGCCAGTCATGCTCAGACACCTCGCTGTGAGCTGGAGGTCTCTCAGACCGCTCTCGTAAATAAGAGGCTTTTATTTCACCGTTGACGGTTCGTTTGTTTAAATATCACAACACATGTCCATCATAAGATTAACGGGAACCTGTGGTTAACTGTCTTTTCGGAGTTAAACTCCACAAGCGTGTCCTGCGGCTGGCCGGCCGTCTCACACACACACGTCCACAGCGCAGCAGGCAGAAGCGGGGGAGAGAGAGATACCTGTTTCTCTTCGGGAGACTTGTTTAAATTATGACAAATATGCTATATACATTAGATTTAGTATTTAGTTCATACTTTTTTTGGTGCATTTGTTTTCTGATTTTAACGCTATAAAGACCGTTGCCGTGCTTGCATCACTCCCTTACCCCTCCTACCAGTTCCTATGGCCACTTGGCCAGTGCAAATGCAATTGGAAAAAACGGTTTTGGTGGAGAGTAGTTAGTAGATCTGTTTAGAAGTGGACTTTTCCTATAACTACGTTCCTGCAACTACTTGGTCGGAAAGCAGCTATTGACTATAAAGGTTTACAATAACAGCCATTTGTGGAATATAACTGTACAGAACAGAGGCCTGCTGCGTACTGTACACATTCCTACTACAGCCTTTACACAATACAAACTCTCTACGGTGCTGAAACCTTGAACTGTACCACAATATAACCATGTATACATGTTTCCAATTATTCAGATTCATTAGGCCAATCATCCGTAACAACAACACGAACACACAGGGGACATGGGAAAGCAATTAGCTCCATTTATCTGATTTAGGCCACAAAACCTGCTCTCTCTCTCTCTCTCTCTCTCTCTCTCTCTCTCTCTCTCTCTCTCTCTCTCTCTCTGTCTCTCTCTCTCTCTCTCTCTCTCTCTCTCTCTCTCTCTCTTGCTCTCTCTCTCTCACACACACACACACACACACACACACACACACACACACACACACACACACACACACACACACACACACACACACACACACACACACACACACACACACAGACACACACACTGATGAAGGTATTATTTCCAAGAAGAATGCACTATTCAGAGACACCCAGCATGTGAATTGGACCAGCTATCTCATTAGTGATTAAGTGTAAGCCACTGGTCACAACACAAGACATTGTGTGTTTTTTTGCTCACCCTCCCTGAGAAATATTGCCACTAGATGGGGTAAAAGTGTTCATACCAGAGTGACTAATCTTTCTGTCAAAGAGGAAGAAGAAAGACACTGCCAGCGTTCTCCCCCCTTCTTTAGGGGAGAAAGGGTCCTCTCCTTTTTTTCTGAAACAACCTCTACAAGTGGAAGCACAGCCCCAGTCCTGAACTATCTTGTGTCTCCAGAGGCCTACACACCGGGAATCCAAACTGCAGATGTGAGGATATTCCTTGTGTAACTCCCCACATGAATGTTCTCTCTTTTTCTCCCACTCTGTCTCCCTTCACACGCAACAGACGTGACCGACAGAGGCACCATGTTTCCTGAGAGAAAGACGACTGGATCACTGAACCCGTCATCCAGATGCCACACAACAATTCATTTTGCCTGGGGAAAACAAGGGTTGAAATTACAAGCTTTGAACCATAAGCAACTCAACAAACATATGATTCCATGTACTCTGTAACATCTGGGGGGAGGGAGACAACTAAAATAACAGACTCATGTTCAATGAAGTGAATGTAAAATATTCACTAATGTGAACTTGTTGTTTTGTAACAAAGGGTTGGGAACCTGTCCGACTACAGAGCTATGTCTATTGTTAGATCAAATAAAAAAACAAATCTGTTTAAGTTTGTTATGTATATTTATACATGGTTTAGTACTTTATACAGGCGTCACTTTGTGTTGATAGAGTGGTGGGGGATGTATGGGCTCAGATGAAAAAAATAAATTGTATGTGATGTGGGGGATCAGTATGAGTTCAGAGTAGATCATCACGGCGGTCGTGAAAAGAAAATTGCATAACGGAATATCAAAGGGCAGTACAAATTATGAAAAAAGCATAAAACGCACAACAATGCTGGTAGTACAAGTAACAGTGATTCGTAAAAGAGTGCGGATGTAATTTCAACAATCTTTAGCATTAAACTAACATATTATTAATTAACTAAAATGCATGGTAACAATGTCTTCACTTCTGTAAAGGAAAGATCTAGATTTATGCAGCAGGTGACAATTCAAAATTTAAAAACATAATGGAGTATAATGCAGTAAGGCTCGCAGGCCTTCTGTATTGCTTTCAAATATGTATTCTCCTGTAGATTCACTTTTCTCATTTAATGGCATCCCTGCTGAGTTAACACACATGTAGACATGTTTTCCTCTTCCCCCTCCTTTGTGTGTTTTGTTTGTAAAAGTAGCCTCTTTAAATGCACCTGATCACATCAATGATAAATTAATGCATATTAATTCATTTATAAATCCCTGGACTTTAATAGTTAATATCTATTTCAGCAAGATTTCTGCTCATGTTCAAAACATTCAAAACATATTCCACATATCAGTATTTTCTGCAGTTTTAAACAAACTAAGTTTTTCAAAAAGTGATGGAGGCAAAAGCAACTATATTTCCAATGGTGGTGGGGACATGTTAGTCTGGTCCTACCAGACTCTGGTACATTTCATTTGTACAGGGAGTCTGGCTACTCTCCACTGACAAGTGTTAACTTCCTTGAAGGCGGGTACTCTGCCCAGAGCCACTCTGGATCTGCCATAACCAATCACTAATCGGCTTAGCATTGCTAGCGTTAGCCTTAGCCAAATGTTTCACCACTAACGGAGCAAGCTGGAAAATCAAACTTTTCCCGAACCCCGTGGGGAGGAGGGCCACAACATCATGGCCACCAACAAAACTCAGCAAAGATTGTTCTTGCTCGGGCTTTAACTTCTGGATTTTCGGCAGCGTTACCACAACGGACTAAATGGCTTCGCTCGCATCTTTCTCCGCCGCCATTACGGAACTACAACTCTAGCGCACGGCCTCAACGTCATCGTTCTCAGCCACTCCCTCTGTTGACTGATTGAACCGCCAAAAATTTGGCTGGAGAAAACCCAAGACTATTCCGAAAACCCATACGTAGTACTGAAGGGAAATGAAAATTAAGCGTAAGTACGTAGGAGGGAGGAGCCAGGCTAGGGACATGTCCCCAGCCTCCCCGGTATGAATGACACCTACGGATCTTTAGAATTCACATTCAAAAACAATTACGCAGTGCAAAGGACAGGAGGAACTTGACTAACCCATATAATGGGATTTGCAACTGCAAATACATAATGAAATGTTTATATGAACGTACTTGCAAAAAGCTCTAACTGACAACATATCTTATTTGTTTTCCCTAACAAATCTGCCAGTAGCAATAAAATATCCTCTTCTAGCATAATTTTTACATTTAGGCACATAAAACAAGATTGTAATGTCATTAGTTTTGCAGGTATTTGGTCATAAACCAGGTATATATAAAATAAGGTTTGACCTGATGATGGTGCCAGATGAAATGTTGGCTATTCTGATTAACCATTGCTGTGAGGGTCAGTCCAAAAGAATACCATAATACAAAAATTGATAAATTAGTACGTATAGTAAGTTAACAAGAAGCATTTTAGATCAAATTTGTTGGTGTCGAGACCATAAGGTGTTAATGTTTTTAACCAGCAGATACAGTATGATTCCCATCTAAGTAGCAGATTATCTAGACAACCACCTCTTCTCTGGAGAGTAGTCTCGCTTTGCCAGACGCTCCACGCGCTGTGGAGCAGAGGAGGGTCTAGCTCAGGGGTCACCAACCTTTTTGAAACTGAGAGCTCCTTCATGGGTACTGAGTCATATGAAAGGCTACCAGTTTGATACACTCTTCTGAAATAACAAATTTGCTCAATTTGCCTTTAGTTATATATGATTATTAATGATTAATGATAGTCATCTGTGTGAAGACACTGATCACGTTAATGATTTCTAACAATAATTATCAACTATGACTTAACAAGGTGGGAAACAGATACTATCAATATTCAATTTTCATTTTTAGAACAGGCCTGAGGGCTACTCATGTGGCCCTTGGGGTCTACCTGGTGCCCACGGGCACTGTGTTGGTGACCCCTGGTCTAGCTAGTCCACACAGCATTCCGGGATGGGAGAAAAACCTGCTCTGGGTTATTGGAATTTCTTTAAACCAATCACAATCACAATCTCTGCACGGAGCCGCTGCAAAATAGTCGTGCGAGAGAAAACTCAGATGGACAGACAGTCTAGCTAGCTGTCTGCTGCAGAGATCTGATGAGAAGTTAACCATAGTCCTTATAAATCCACCGGAGTTTAAAATTCCAACACAAAGAAAGCCGAAGTAAACGGAAATCGCCAAAAATACATGCATTCGGCGGAATTTCCTGCGGCACCGGAGCAATCCCGATGGAATGTCAAGGATATAGACTCGGGAGAGAGACCTTTTTAATGCCTATGTAGGGTACATATGACACAAAGTAGGATAACTGTTTTCTAAGAGATGGGTAGCTAAAGGGGAGTTCATATTTCATATTATGTTGTGGTCTACAGTGTCCTCACTTTGTGTGGCTATAATCAACCCTGACCACCTCCCTCTGATTTATGTGCAGTACCAGAATACAACACTCTCTTGACTGAACATTTTTTTTGTCAGTGAACAGATTTGCAGGCCGTGATCACATTTCCTTTAAAGTGTAAATTTGGCTAAACAAATTAGTCATTTCTGGGAAACTGCACAGAGCCCTGACCTCAACCCCATCCAACACCTTTAGGGTGAATTGGAAGTGAAGACTGTGAGCCAGGCCTCATCGCTCAACATCTGTGGCCAGCCTCACTAATGCTGTAGTGAGGCTCTTTTCCAAAGAGTGGAGGCTGCTACAGCAGCAGATAAACGCTTATACTTTTGGAATGAGATGTCGACCAAATGAGTGTACTGTTCAAGTGTCTGCATACATCTGCCATATTTGTAACTGACTATGTACAGGAGGCGCACGAGAATATTCGGCCAGTCTCTAATAACCAAACCTCTTCATGTATAATTATGTTGGTCTCTCTACAGATTCAAGAAGTCTACGTAGACAGCTGGATGATAAGGGAATGTTTTTATTCAGGAATGTCCCCTTTTTGGAGGTCGGTGGGCCAGCCATCCTTCCCAGAAAGAGAGATAGGCTGAACTAGGCTTTAGCATTTGTGTTTTAGGCACCTTCAAAATCCTTGTTTACCTTAAAGGTTCAGGTAACGCCTCCAGCATGAGTTGAAATACACCTTGAGGAAGACAGGAACTTCAGAAAGTTGGGAGGGCACTGCACAATAACACATTCATGGTTAAACTGTACTGCCTGCTTCATTTGTCTCCTCAATTGAGTGTTCATAAAGTGCTTAGTAAGTCATCAAAATCTCCCGAATCTTCTTCATGTATGTGAAATGAGTCGTGCTGCTCCTACATTTTTCCTTAACAGCACTTACAAAAGTGTATGTGACAAAGTTGGTAAAAACTCTCCTTTACTCACCATTTCTTCATTTTACACACTGCATGTTTATGTTACATATTACACCACATTATGTTCTGCATGTGTTCAGGTTGCTATAATTTAGCATTGCTAGCATAACACTGCATCACTTACTAGTCCGGGTTTGTTTGTTAGCATCATGTTATACATTTATTTACATCGAAGCACATGAGTAAATTAAAGCAAAGCACAGTTTCAGTTATCTTTTTTGTATGTTGCAGGTTTGAAGAGCGTGCAATTGTGTGTTCCTACTCACAATTGTTTGTCCCTTTGTTCAGACCCACCATGCAGGACTACTATTTGGGAGGAGCTGGCCCAGCATTGCCAGATTCACCGTGCGTTCATAGACATCGGAAAAACATTTTTCCGAGTGAAAACGTCACCATTCACATCACTTCCTGTGGGAATCAGAGGTCGGAAACTCGGGCTAGATTTTGCTAACAGAGTTTCCCAGTTGGTGACGCGTTGTTGACAGCTGACGTTTGATGTAGGCAACTTTGGTTCACTGAACATATTTTAATGACAATAAACTGTTTATTCTGGACAAATACCTCTGCCAAGAAACATACACAGACATAACATGTTTCAAATTATTAATAAATAGGCCAATGTATAAAAAAAAAAAAACAACACCTTATTCGTGTCCTTTCCCATTCGTTGTCCTGCAGATAACACAAACACCTGTCCATGTGCTGTTTCTATGCTCGTATATGAAAACAGCAGCACATCTTTTGTTATTGTGGCCTCCATGTTTTCACACACCTGATGCTCTAGGCTACGGCCCACCGTTGGTGGCAGTCATGCAACAAGTTGTTATGCCAAACGCCAATATAACAGAAGAAGAAGAACAAGCATCCCGGCCATGTGAACGCTGGCATTTGGAAAAACAACGTAATCACGGGGGTGGTCCCTGTTATTCCCAGGTGGCATGTACGCAGCGTTAGATGGTATTTGATTATGTCATTGCTGACATCACTGGGCCAAACCAAGTAGAAGGTAGTCCTTTCTGAAGTAATGTTTCTTTTGTTTGTTTGATGTATTTCTAAAGTAATGGGTGAATATTTCTTACCATGAAGACATCCATTTAGTGATGAAAATGAGTCCAGGAATGTAAGTGGAATTCCTTGGATTAATTTAGTTTACTGTATGGTTTAACCTTCAATGTTATGGTATGGGCTGTAGCAGCCTAGGTGTGAATTGAACACCCAATAGAAGTAATTTGGGCAGCCATAGGGTACGTCCCATAGCACTTAAATTAGGCTTGTTTGAGATGAGCCAGGTCTGCGCAGAATCGATCACCGGCGATCGCCGCCCAATGCATGCCGGTTAGATTTGTGTCCTACTTGATCCCGACTTGCTCTGACGTCATGCACACGTGGGCAATGATAATCTCACGAGATCAAGGTGGCCGCAGGTTTGAGACGCAGGCGGACCCAGGGCATGCTGGGAAACGCCTGTTGGTTCAGAATCAACTCAACATGATGACGTTTTATATAAACTTTTTATTCATTTTGAATTGGAGGGATTTTAACTGCTATTTGTCTGATTTAAAGGCGTATTCTGTACAAACCACATGTTGTGTGGTTGATAGTTACGTTTAGAAGTCAGAGAGACTAAATCTGTTCAGATTACGGATCATCTACTGTGTGTTGTCAGTTAAAATTAGCAACAGATCGCATGTAGAGCATTTTGAGAGCTACTCTGTCATGATTAAAACAACTGGAGACTGTGTACAAGCTGATATATGGGTCTGATAATATCTTATTAAATCGGAATTGGACCACAGTGTTTCTGTGACTTCCTGTTCAGCCTGAAGGCTGCTGGGAACGTCTGGAAACTGTCTGACTTGACAGCGGATTTTTGTCACCAGCCCCTGCTGCTGTCGCCTGCTCTTGTCCACTTTACAGGCGAGGCGCAGTTCATCTCAAACGAGCCTAATGTGTTTCAGAGGGATGAAACATCTTTTCCTCTGAAGCATCACATGAATTCGTCAGCTGAGGCGGAGTTAGCAACTCCTTCAACTACATGGCTTCCGCGAAGGCTGCTCTCGTGCATCCTCGCCTATAGCTCCTCGATGATCCCTCCTCGATGCTCGGTCCTTGGGGCAGAAATAAGAGCTTTGAGACAGCCTTCACCGAGGAAGGGACAGAACAACTTCCGGTTCAGCCAATGGACCGAGGACTCTACCTACCAATCACCGTCATTGACATTCGAGCTAGACTATTCCACAATGTAGATTACAATTTCATTAGTCACACACACAGTCATTATGCTATCAGGACTTAGGGCCGTTCAGTACGATTGTGATTTTACAGAAAAACAAACAAGCCAGAGTGCTTTCCCCCATCACAGAATAAATAGGTGGTGTGGCCAGACCATACTCCATCGCTGAAGCAGCGCTGTAGAGATAGCTCTGGCAATGCGAGACTGGGATTTCATTAACAACAGATCCAATATGAGCTAAGACCTCAAATTGATATTTTATTCAAGCCGACACTGATTGAGGGAATACTTTCCTTCCATTGCCACCTTTTAAAAAAAGAATAATTCCGTATACTTGGTGCCACTGTGTGTAAGGACCTCATGTTGTCCACATTAAAATCATCCACACATTTTTGCTACTTACCATCTGAGGAGAAATATCCCAGTGTCAAGTGGCTCTGGGTCGGTTCTTGTTGCAAATCCCATCCATCATCATCCGCTTATTCGGGGTTGAATCGTGGGGGCAGCAGCTCCAGCAGAGGACCCCAAACTTCCCTTTCCCGAGCCACATTAACCAGCTCCGACTGGGGGATCCCGAGGCGTTCCCAGGCCAGGTTGGAGATATAGTCCCTCCACCCAGTCTTGTCTCTTCCCCGAGGCCTCCTCCCAGCTGGACGTGCCTGGAACACCTCCCTAGGGAGGCGCTCAGGGGGCATCCTTACCAGATGCCCGAACCACCTCAACTGGCTCCTTTCGATGCAAAGAAGCAGCAGCTCTACTCCGAGTTCCTCACGGATGACTGCATTGGCGTAGCGGACACGAGGTACGGGGGGCCATTTTCCCCGCACTTTCAATATTGGTGGCCTCCGTCCCCCACACTTACAACGCGTCTGAGTTGATTTGAACGCACCATAAGTAGGCAAGTGTGCACGTTACTCAGGTTGCGTCAGTTGATTGATCTTATAGATATAGGCTATAATAAAAAAATATAACAAATATGTATAAGAACAGTAAGATTTTTAAGAACAGTGTATATGATGGAATAGTGACATTAGAATGTGCCAGAGGCCACCAAATTTGGGATATTACGGCCAAACATTTCTCCGGGGAGGCATGCCACCGGACCCCCTACACTACCCCCAAATGTCTGTTTCCATCAATCATAAATGAAATGTAGGCTACTTGGAATCCGCGATTTGGTGAGACAAATAGTAGAGGATCTTTTCAATAAAAACCATCCTCCTGAACAAACTGTCCCCTTCACTTTGAAAATTACGGCTACGCCCCTGGATGACTAAGCTTCTCACCCAGGGAGACTTCAACTCTCCTGAGAAAACCCATTTCTGCTGCTTGTACCCGGGATCTAGTTCTTTCGGTCATGACTATTATCTCGGTAATTTGGTGGAGAAGTACCTCAGAGTTGCACTTTATAAAATGTTCCACTTTATCCCCCTGTGAAAATCTTTACAGTAAATGATGTGTGAATGAGTGATTTTCACAGGGGGATAAAGGTTATCTCTGACTTGACCAGACCACTTACAGTGTCGATATTAGCACTTTTGTACAACATTATTAATAGTGAAAGGCCAAGCCACTCTTAAGTGATGTCTGCAGAGTGTTACAGCTGGACCAATCTTGTGTACAAGAAATCAAAGGAGCCTCTATAGCTTGTAAACTTTTCTCTTTATGCTGATGGACATTATATATGTTTCACACCACATCCCAACATAAAACTACACTTTACTGAAGATATTTATAACAACCATTGATCCAGAGGCGGCCTGGGGAGTTGGAGCAGATGGTAAGTAGCCAACGAATGACTGAGCACCGCCTAGTTGCGATAAACTATTGTTATGGGCCAGAATAAATTAGGTTTATCACCATAAAGCATTCCGAATGGGGGGGGATAAATCAAGGCATCTTAGGATGATTGGACATCCGTTCATAAAATCTCCCTCACGAGCAGTTTTGCATGCATGGCCACAACTCTTTGTTTACTCTTGTGTTTCTCATTACCGCACATCACACAGTCACACATCACAAACCACACAATCACAACACTTCAATCAAAGGATTCCCCCCCCCCCCCATTTTCAAGTGTCCAAATAAGCACCCTGTGCTGCCGTCAGTATAGGAAAAGATGAAGAAAAGAAAAGAGATGAGATAAGTCAAGGCCTGTTTTCCGATCTTGTTACTGCAAGCTGCTGCTTGAATGTTGTGCAGTATCAAAGTGATATATATTTCTATTTTTATTCTCTCTCACACACACACATACATAGTGCGTGGCACTATCTTTGTGGAGACCCGTCATTGACATAATGCATTACCTAGCCCCTTATCCTAACCTTAACCATCACAACAAAATGTCTAACCTTAACCCTTACCCTCACCCTAACCATAACCTAAAACCAAGTCTTAACCCACAAACAGCCCTTTAAAGTTGTGGGGTCCAGCAGAGCTGTCCGGACCCCCCCCCCCCCCCACACACACACACACACACACACACACACACACAATCATACCTAGGAGCTGATGTGTATGTAGAACTAATTAATCTCTACAGATCGAACCCTCACACATTACACTAACATCCAAACCTTTACACATACAGTAGATTCTCACATCAGCGAAAGCAATAGCTTTTAAAATAGATATATGTGTGTGTGTGTGTGTGTGTGTGTGTGTGTGTGTGTGTGTGTGTGTGTGTGTGTGTGTGTACTCACTGGTGTTCGATTCCATTCTCAAGATCGCCATAGAGTTCATACAGTACTTTCAGTTTATGTGAGGACGGAATAACAATAGTCACTTTTATTATAGAGTTCATTTTTTAAAAGCAAAATCCTAATACTGCTAATACAAATATGTCAGTATGATTCCATGCTCATTCCTTGCATATTATTTTTTAATTTTTTAATTTCATTTGAGTGTCCAATTTAATGGTCTGCCTATAAAGAACAGGTGAAAGCCACTGCTCAGCAGGCAAAGGCAATGGCTGAGGAAGACAGCGGGTAAAAACTCTGTGGATTAAGGGTTTATTTCAACCAAACCAGAGTTTTTCAGATTGTTGGAACATTGGAAAGACTAATCAAGATGGTTTTGGTGAGTTTTATGTTGTTTCTTTCGAGTTTGAATAAAGTTTGTTTTACGATAATAAGCAAGGTAAAAAGTTTCTTTCAATAGACTCCCGTGGCTTTGAGGATACTATTTAGCCCTGTTTCTTTTCACATCTTACTCTGTGAATTATTACAGGTTGATTCGACCGAAGCAGAAATGGTGATTGTTGATACTGGAAAGACTAACCAAGAACGGTTTTAATGAGTTTTATGATGTTTCTGTCGAGTTTGAATGAAGTGTGTGTAACAAACTTACCTGATCTCACAGATTTCCATGAAATGAACGGAATCGCAAAACATTCCGTGATGGGCCCACAGAAGAATTCCGTGAAATGAACACGGATCGCCGAAAATTCCGTGATGGGCTGAGGCTGGCGGCTCATTGGCTGAAAGTTGCAAGGGTGGTTTTTCAGCTCACAAGCACTAGGGGGAAGCGAGACGACCACCATTCAACCCGAAAAATGTCATATAACCATTCCAATGACTCCGAAGCTGTTCAGTTAAGGTAAATTAAGCTAAAAAAAACGGTATAGTTCCCCTTTAACCTTCCATCTAAAGCCACCACTAAATAAAATTCACCAACAACTTAGTCCTTGACAATGTGGTGAAAACTTCTATGGATTTTAGTGAAAATGTATGATGTTCAGAAGAGAACTCCTATTGTTTTTTATTAAGTTTTATTTACAATTATAGCCAGCCCTGCCAGTGGTAAACCTGAGGGCTATTTCACAAAAGCTAGAAAGCAGATTAAGCCGGGATTTCCCAGTTATCCTTGTTCAATTTAGCCTTGACTCGGTTTCACAAAAGCAGAGGCACCTAAGTTACCATGGAGATTTATTCTGTGCAGCTAGCGTGGTCCAGACCAGGCTAACAGCCAGGATTCATTAATCCTGATTCCTTTTCTGTTAACTCAGCAGTGGGTTTTACCTTATTGTTATTAGCCTGCATTAAAATACAACTAGTACATATTGCTGTTCAGTTAAGCACTATTATTTTAACATTGTGACCATTCTTTTTTTTAAATAATTATTTGTGTGACAGTCATTGTTACTGAAATGAAAATTGCTGTTCTTATTGTTGTAAGAAGTTTGGTGAATATGTTATAGCAGTTGTTGAGAAAAGGCTGAGTTGCAAATGTGTTTTAAATGAAGTCAGTGATGAAGGGCAGTATATAAAGTCCTATATACATGTATGTTTCTATTGTGGTTCTAACAATGGCAGACTGGCCAGAGACCAATATACCTTTAAAAATATAATTATATTATATATTAATTTAGTTGATTTATTTATTTTTGTATTTTTTAACAATAAAGGATCATGTATTCTACCATGTGCATTGTATTTGGCATTCTTAGCACACAATTTGTGTTCTGTCCAGTAAACTGGGACTATAATTACAGTCTGATAAGTCGGATTGTACAATTATAAAAACATATCCTAATTGTACAATCCTCTCTAATTATAGCCTTCGTTCACTGGACCAGTAACTATATAGTGTGTGCTACTGTATATTCATTAAACAACAAGGAGAGGACATCTCAATGGTTTTTGACCTTATATTTTGCTGGGGGGAAATAACTAATGAGTACACTGTTACAGTCATATTGACAGTGTGCATTGCATTTGTCACTTAATTATCATTATAGTTTCTAGATTTCAGAGTCCAATTTCTACAGTGTCTTACTTTTCTATCTCCATATATATGAGGAAGTGGAAGTTAATATGTTACTTAGGAAATTTATATTTTAGCCCATATGAGAGAGATGGAGAGACATTGTAGATTAGTGGTTGTAATTGATGTATCTTTTAAGTTCACTTTTAAGGCAAAGGGTACAACTGTTATTTGTGTAAATGATTAGTAGCCTAACTCCTTGAATGGTATGATTATGACAGTATCAGTTCAGAGCAGTGGTCAGTAAATGTATATTTTTAGGCTACTTACACATTCAGCCGATCCGCGATGGCCTGCCACGCTTTCTCTCGCTGTTTCATTACAGCAGTCGTGTTTCTTTTTAATGAATAATGTGTTTCACTGCTGCTCACTCTGTGTAAAGTATGCACAATGGGTATTCTCCATTTTAGCATCAGTTAATCTGTGATTGAACTCACGGTCTGTTAAGGAAAATTGCTATGAACGCACATCTATCTGAATTATAGTGCGTTGCATTTGTACTCAGAAGTCGGATTTTCCGAGGTCAATGTCAGAAACTCACCCCGCTGACCTCGGATTTCCATGCTCGGAACTCAGACAACCTCGCAGTACCCAGAGCTCAAAATCCAACATGGCTGCCCTGTGCATCAACAGTAGTGAAAGCTGTAATAACATACCGTTAATAGCATTTCTGTCTTACTTGTGTCTCACTAAATCATACAGTCTTACTCACAGTACACACTTCTATCTGTGGATATGTTGTTACGCTGTTTGTAGGCACAAAAAAGTGCATAATACATTCTTATCAACTGGTATTTCTAACCAGGGTGCGATTTCTTTTGATCATGCACAACAGAACAAAACACGCAAGAATAAAATAGAGCCACTCAACCAGCCATGCCAAAACACTTGTAGTGCAAAATTGCATCTTGTATTAAATCCACTTCTGTCAGCGGTAGGCACACTTAGTCTTGACTCGTTCTTTATTTCCAATCCTTTAGTTAAGTCTGCAGACAGATACTCACAGAATAGACATCACTGCGTTGCGTTTTGTGAATTTATTAGCAAACTTTCCTGTACAGCCAAAGTCCTCTGTTTTCATCTAAACATTTCCCCGAGCTTCTCTCAGGCAGAAATCCACATTTAAAACATCCAACTTGCTGTTCTAACTTTCCGACCTTGTTAGATTACTCATTCGTTACAGACTTTTCATGACTTTTTACGGTCAAAAAAACATTTTGCCCCGCAGCTACCGCTGACCCAAAACACTCATTCTCTAGCAAAACAAAAAGGCACCTGCGCAGTAGCTCGAACATAGAACTAGAGTAAATTAGATCTCTAACCACGCTCATAGTTGAATACAATGTACGTCAACATCAAATAACTATAATAATATAGAAACTTAAACATTAGTAAATACAAAAACTCAAAATGACCATTAGTTAGCTTTGGCTCTTACAACACTTATTTATCAACTTCAATATTAAATGTAAAATAATCTCAAAATGAAATAGCACAATGTGGTGTTAACATAAAACACAACGCTTTCAAGCTGGAAAGCGGAGTTCACTATGCTGCAAAAAATACTTTCACCCGGGAAACGCTCGTTCGTTCCTCGGGAGTGTTTCAATCCAAACTACAATCTTTTTCCTAAACTTCCTAAACAAGTTGTTTTGGTGCCTAAACTTAAATGTCAGCGCCTGTTGCTAACAATGGCTAACCTGGCTAGAGTAACTCCACAGGGAAAAATCTGACCTGTAAATGGAATGCATTCATTTCAGGTGTGACGTCATTCCCAGCTCAGGCTACCGAGTTCTGAGGTAAATGGAACACACTATTACTTCATCCTGGCTCTACCTAAGACCAGCCTGGTTTGGCCTTCGTTAAACGCACAAAGCCAGGATGCACTGACTAGACTAGGTCAAGCCTTATCTAAAGTTATTCTGAATTTATAAATTCTGCTTTTGTGAAATAGACCCATGTACTAGCAAACCATCAGTTGTTTTGTCCAACATTTTTTGATTCTTTAGTTGTGTTCTTATCAATCAAGTCATCGGCACCACCAAATGATGTACAGGTAGTTCGTGTGCTAGAGAAAGACACAAGTGGAAAGGGTATTGATCTTTCTCCATCCTACTCATTCAGAGTTGTGGTGTTGTCAAGCTAGCTGTCAAAGATGGCGGCCCTTGTGCACATGTGCGACTCACATCGTGTAGGGGACTCACATTGTGTATTGACAGTCACCTTCACGCAATACAAGTCAATGGAGAGCAGCTGGAGAGTTGTTTTCCCCTCCGGTAGGTGTGGCTTTCAAAGTACGACGCCATGCGCTCTGTATACTGAATACTTTTCTCTCTTACATACAGTAGCAAAGTTAGCAGTGACACATTAGATGCGATCGACAAACCAGCTTAAACACAATGGTATCCCTGTGTTCAAAGCGCACACACTCACTTCCATCCAGCCAGAAGTCTGAAGTCTGCAGGGAAGTCTGCTAGAAGTCTGCAGGGAGAAGGTTGTTCATTTACTGGATGGATTGTCATTCGGAGCAGTGGTGTAGAAGGATCAATTCTCCTAATCAGTGAATTAATAAGACTCTCACAGTCCGGTTAACAGGCAGGGTTGTCAGAACAGAAAACAAGAGTGTGATGCTTTGGTGCCACACATCCTTATTCCTGCAGTATGTGTACATACTTGAAGGTAAAGTCAGGTTGATACCAATCCTTAATAGCATTAGACATTAGACAATACATCTTTAAGTAACTCATGCTCTCTATTTATGAGCCAGTGCTAACATTAGAAGAATTGTGTTCATTCTAGGGCTGTCAAACAATTCATTTTTTCTTAATCACGATTAATCGTTGAATTTCTATAGTAAATCGCGATTAATCGCACGTTTTATCACATGATTAAAATTCTATTATTTTGCATTTCAGAACTGTTTTTAAGTACATATTAACAACATTAACAACATTAACAATGGAAAGCAATTCTTACCAGTGTATCTTGATTGGGAATCAAATGAATGCGAACAAAGTTACTTTATGAAGATGACTTTAAGAGGCTTAGGGTTAGAATTGTGTTGCTGCTGTCTTTCTCCATCATGCCTGCAGCAGTAGGATGTGTTATGAGGAAGTGGCAGCTTGACAATAAGAAAAGGTGCAACAAAGGGTCAACATAGTAGCTTGTTAGGCACAACGCGAAGCACAGTACACAAAGTGTAAAATAAATTAATAAATGGCGACATGCGATTAATGCGATTAACGCGTTAATGCTGACAGCCCTAGTTTATTCATATTAAAATGACACATTACATCTAGCCACGTAAACGTGATTAATCAATATTCCTGCTCTGCTCTCAAATTCTAATATTGTTGTCTGTGCTAGTGTAGTCTATATCGTTGGTGTTCCACTTCCGGGTTTGCTCCGTTGCTGCAGGAAATTCTGCCGGATTTCCCTTATTTAGGCCGGATATCCATTGCCTTGGGCTTCCTTTGTGTCGGCATTTTAAACTCCGGTGGATTTCTGAGGACTATGGTTAACTGCTCCTCAGATCTCTGCAGGGTAAATCCAGACAGCTATCTGTCCAATCTGAGTTTTCTGTTGCATGAGTAAAACTACTTTTAAACGTACATGTTCCACCAAAACGAAAGAAATTATATTTGACTTTAGAAGTGGGGGTTCCAGTTTCTGTGTGATAATACTGCACTTTGGTATATTATTAAAATGCCACTGATGATGTTGCACCTTATTATTGATAGCCCACTGGTGCTAATGATACTGCACTTTACTATTTGTGTATTGTTGTTGTGTGGGGTTGAGGGAGGGTTTAGTGGTCCTGTTGTTGTCTGCTGTCTACGGTCTGTTGTCTGTCTGTCTATCTGATGAGCTGTATGGTGCAAGATGAATTTCCGAAAGGATCAATAAAGGTCTATCTATCTATCTATTTTCAATTTTTACCCAGAAGGACAACAAGTCCATGGTCAACAGGAAGACAACACAAAGGTTAAAAACATGTAAATAATCAGCACATGAAGAGAAAAAAATATTATCTAAAGTAAACTCACTAAAGGTGTGATTTCTCTCAATTTGCCAGCACAAACAAATAATAACCTCATTCATACTCTCTTTCACCATGATATGATTTATTTACAAATACTGTATAGACACAATGGCTTTATTACATCGGTTGTCAGCCACTTAATCGGGCGATGATTAGGTCAGTGCTTGATCAGATTCTCTATGCACTCAGATTCAATTTGTAGACATGGAATTTCTCGCAACGCTTGAATGCCCAAATCCATTTGGAGCATCTGAAGAGGAAACATTTCATCTATTAAACATTTAAATCAGGTGGGTATTCTGGAGCAGTGGATATCTTGAGAGTTACAAATGTTTCACCACGTCTCTGTGTGTTGATTTGCATGCTTGTCTTTCGAATAAAACCCAACATGGTTCTGATTAAAATGAATAAATTCTGTCTCAGCAGCAATGTGGTTTAAGATCATGTGTGTACTGCAGAAGTACACCTGACCTTGTATTTCTATTCATTATATTTATTTTTCTATCTATGATAACAACTTCTCCAGTTCCACTTGAGGCATATATTGTAGATGAGGCATACAGGAATAGAAACACAGCCAGCAAAGAAAAAGTGAATAATTTGGTCATGTTTGTTAGGACACAACTTGTCCTTTGAGCTGCACTGTAGACTAGGGGCTGTGCAAGTAATCAAATTTTAATTGTGATTGAACAATGTAATCGGGAAAAATAATTATTTTGTTTCATTTATTATTTGTTTTTGCAAGAAAACTCTTATTTTGTCTTGTGTTCTTAATGAAAAAAAATTTAAAGATGAAAAGTATGAAAGGAAATTTCACAATTCGAGGTGTTTTCACTGTTGATATGTTCAACTGTTTCACTGTTCTTCAAGTTCAGTAAATGCAAGATCTTTCCAAAAGTCAATGAGTAATCATGTTAAATAATTGTGATTTTAAAATTGACCAAAAATAATTGTGATTAGGATTTTTCCATAATTGAGCCGCCTGTAGACTACTGAGACTTGACTGTCTGTGTTCAGGCCTTCTGGAGAATTCAGTATCATGGAAGCAAATACGTCCCACCCTAGTTTAATCCGGTTTTATTTTGGTTTGGTTTCGAGACATTGGGAGATACTAATATCTTTGAGTACTATACTATAGATGGCATTGTTATCAGTATGTCGACTTTGCGCAGCACGTCAGGACTTTGCGGTTGTTCAGGTGGAAAGCCCATTCGTATCTGTTGGACATTGCAGGGTTTCTGCAGGATCAGTTGAAGCGATATGGCCAACACATTCTCACTCCCATTGCATAAAATACAGACGCTTGGTCAGGTGCCTTTGGCATTGTTATTGACACTAAAAGCTCCTTTAGCGTCATATTTGAACGCGCTTTATCTAAAAGTGCTTGGTCGAGACTATTGCCGTCACTTTTGACGCAGTTAGGTTAAGGATTCCATGACACATGGGACCAGAACAGGAAAAGAAGAATGGGACAGTTGTGTTTAGTAAAAGAAGAACGGGATAGTTGGTTTTAGGAAAAGAAGAACGGGACAGTTGGGTTTAGTAAAAAAAGAACGGATAGTTGGGTTTAGGAAAAGAAGAACGGGACAGTTGGGTTTAGTAAAAAAAGAATGGATAGTTGGGTTTAGGAAAAGAAGAACGGGACAGTTGGGTTTAGTAAAAAAATAACGGATAGTTGGGTTTAGGAAAGGAAGAACGGGACAGTTGGGTTTAGTAAAAAAAGAACGGATAGTTGGGTTTAGGAAAAGAAGAACGGGACAGTTGGGTTTAGTAAAAAAAGAACGGGACAGTTGGGTTTAGGAAATGTGACATGCAGGACACGAACCCTGGTCTCCTGGGTGAAAGTCCTGTATAAAATACGGACTTTAGGGCTTTCATACTACTCGCTACCATTTTCGCTCTTAATGGTATGTCATCTTCAGTTCGTTCTACACACGTGCTGAAGGGTGATTTTTGCGTCGTATCTGACGCTGACAGCCACTGCCCAAGCGTCCGTATTTTACGAGTCCGGAGTTTAGAACGGGTTGATATGGCATGCTTCACGGTCAAGCGGACAGTTAGCTAATATAATTTGGCATGGCATTTAACTTATACCTTATTTTAGTATTTACCTGTATTCACCCTGTAGACTTAAAATCTATAACAGGATCAGCAACTCCATCTGGACAACTTTTTTGAATTCCTGTTTTTATTGTTATGGGTTGGTGTATTTTCTTATTTTGGTAGTCTGTTTCGGTTCTGTTTCCTGTTTTATTTTGATAGTCTGTGTCCAATCTTGTCTTGTCTAGTTTTACTTTCGGTTTTCCCGCTCTTGTGATTGCCTGATGTTTTCCACCTGTTTCCCAGCCCTTGTGTCACCTGCCTCTCGTTACCTCGTTACCCTCTGTATTTAGTCTTTGTGTTCCCCTTGTCCAATGTCAGATCATTGTAGTTCGTTTGTGCTCTAAGTAGTGTTCGTTCCTGACTGTTTATGTACTCGTGAGTGTATGTATGTGTCGTGTTTTCTCCATGTCAGCTATTCTCTGGACTCCCTTGGTTATTTTTGTATTTTGATTTAATAAATTCTCAACTTCAACTTTCTCCCGCCTGCTCTCTGCCTTTGGGTCCTCAACTTCCCGGAACTTAACATTTATGAATTAACGAGATAGTAAACTCGTAAAAACAGGGCCTTTTTTCAGGTGAACGCATTACCCTTTCGTTTGTCCTCCTTCCTTTTTACTTTTCGTTTCGTCTTGCATTTAGAGCAGCTAACTACATGCACTACCTGTGATTTCAACCTTCATGTTCACCTGACTGCGGTATAAAGGGACCGATAATTGCAGAGAAGCTGACCCTTTGTGTGTCTGACAAGCCTAAAATTATTAGTTGCAGAATCTTTTCTAGGCTTTATTCCCCTCTTAAGTTGAAATATGGAGTAGTTGATTGCATTAGGCATGTATGCAGGATTGTGAATATGCTCCAAAATCTCTCCTGAACATTGTGATAGGTCAACACAGATCATACAGCAATGGCTATTTTAATGTAAGGGGTGACTGGCAGCGGGAAACTATGCGACATTATCTGAAATAAGGGGCAGGATCACAAACCATGTCTTCTTGTTTCTGTTTTGCATTTTCCCACTTATCTCCTGATTTGGACGAGCCAGTCTCTCATGTGCTGTACTCCTTGTTGCTGGCTAACAGAATGGTACGTGATAGTTTTTTGTTGTTGCTGAGAACTTCTCTGTTAAGTCCAGACCATCTTGTTTGGGGAGGAGGCACAGATTTAACTTGCCCATCATGTCCTCTAAAGCAGGGATCTTCAACAGGGGGTGCAAGACCCCCAGGAGGTCCTCAGAGTCAATTCAGGGGGGCCTCCAAATTATTGTTAATTGTTGTGTTATGTTGTATTGTTAACACTGAATTCTTAACATGAAAATAACATATTATTAGAAAATATAACTCCCCTCTGATGATAGGCTTACTGGCCCATAGGTAAGGTTGTGCGTAGAAATACCTTGTCAGGCATTAACCCGTACATATGTTTTCCTTTATTATTTGAAGCTTTAACCACATTTAATATGAACATCTGGCATTGTAACATTATCTGTATGAGAGAAAATAAGGAAAAGCTTAATAGGTGTCCTTTAAATGATCTTAAAAGCAACGCTGAGCTGTGAGCCGTCAGTGCGACAGCAACGCACCCTATCTCTATCATCTGTTCTCAAACAATTCTCACCTCTCCCAAAACCTACTTAGCACTACTTTACAACTGCTGTAACTAAATACTAAAGCCTGACCATGAGATGCTCCAATGACTGTGAAATGGCTGTACAGTAATATATTTGAATTAGCTTATCAGCTTTCCAATCACAATGTTATTGGAAAAACCCACATTATAAATGCATGAACTAATCAGAGGGAAAAAAAAAAACAATGAAGGGGTTTTTATAAATGGCTTAATCAGACATGCAGTCCTCCATCCCCTACCAGAGTGCAGAGCAGCCTTTAACAGGTGGAGCAGGAAGTGCTCTGAACTCATAGAGTTCTGTATAGTTGGAAATGGTATTGGTTTTTCTCCACCTCAAAGATGGTTTACTTTTAATAGATGTTAGACCATAAAACATGAAATAACATCAAAAAAAGCATTTAACAGATGTTTCTGTTTAATTATCGGCATGTGCGTGTTCAAAATCTAATTTGGAGTTATGGTGAGAAATGTCAGTTTTAGCACAGACCTGTTAATGTCACCTATGCAAGAATGTGAGACACACTTACTGTAGTCTGGGACTTAAAGTGATAGGCTGGCTGATATCCGTGGTAATGTATTAAATAAGCACGGCAAGAAAAAGAGAGGTGTGAGAGCAAGAAAAAAAAGAGAACAATGACGTGAGTGAGAAAAGAGTCAGCAACCATTCCTTGCTTTCAGAACAGCTGTTTGCAGGAATGTCAGTCTAAGATGGCGTTCAGAGGTCGGCCTTGTCTATATTCTTGATGTTCCACTTCTGGGATTGCAGAGGCACCGCTGCTTTTCTTCACCGCCCAAGACGATTGTGATTGGTTTAAAGTGCTCATATTATGCTTTTTGGCTTTTTCCCTTTCCTTTATTGTGTTATAAGTCCACCCCAAAGGGACTTACCATCTCCAACAGAAAACACTGTTCACAAACTGTTCCAAACAGCTCTATTGTAGTCCAGCCTTTACTCACTTTGTAACACACGTTATAATGCTCGCCTAGCTGCTAGCGTGACACGCCCTCATACTCTGCAACTGACTAGCTAGCAGTCCTTACTGAGCATGTGTGACTCCCAACAAAGATGGAACAGAAGTGTGATGCCTCACTCTGTAGCTAAAACAGAGAGCTCAACACACAGGGTGAAAAGAGGAGCTGCAGCAATGTGCAGTACAACAAAAATATGGTGTTTTGTGAAAGTTCAACCATGTAAACCTATTCTGGTACAACCTCTAAATACAATTATGAACCTGAAAATGAGCATAATATGAGCTCTTTAAAGTAAGGCCAATAAACCAGTGCATGTTTTCCTCCACTCCCCTAATGCTATGTGGAGTAGCCAGACTCTCTTCCAGCGCACTTTGGAGGAGGGTCTGGCAACGCGAGACTTGGCTGGCCTAACTGGGTTCCACAAGGAAATAATAAACTCTAATCCTAACCCCTTTCTCCTATGGCGACCTGAGGAATACAATCAACAGGGACTTACATCACATCTACACAGTGCGTTAAAAGGGAACAAAAACAGAATAAAATAAACCACAGCCAACAACAAATGTTCTAAAACTTTACCCTTATTGCACTAGAATTGTTGCAATTATTGCACTAGTATGAATTATTATGCACTACAAATGTAATTTTGCCACTGATTACCAACAGGTATGTATATATCCATTATTACTACACAGTAAAATAACAGGTTTTCCCTGCTGGATGGGAGAAGACACAATATTAATGGTTGAGTCACTGACAATCAATCTAATGTTTGCTGTGCAGGTGAGAGCAGACACACACAGTGGGAGTGTATGTATGGAGCTAGAACAGTGACAGTAACCTGTGGTATTGAAAATAAAAATTGGCATTGAAACAACAAATATTGGCACTGAAAAATGT
This sequence comes from Zingel zingel, assembly GCA_023566125.1. NCBI lineage: Eukaryota > Metazoa > Chordata > Actinopteri > Perciformes > Percidae > Zingel > Zingel zingel. The sequence goes on from CM042320.1 coordinate 28,184,316, forward strand.
TGAACTGAAATATAAAACACAAACATCAAAAAATTACAATCTCACAATGCTATTAGTTTATTTCACTTTGACATTTGTTTGCATTATGATGCATTTTTCAATGTCAGTCTACATGTTTTCTTGATGTCTGTTTTTATTCAGTGACAGTTTTTTTTTTTTACGCTGTCGCAGGATTTTTACAATGTCACTGGTTTTCAGTTTCAACTTTCTGTCACTGTTTTGGCGTAGGGAGGAGGGGCCTGAGGGGAGGGACAAATAGGCCGTGGTTTATGGGTAATTTGCATATAATTTGCATACTTGTGAGAGACAGCACCTCCACAGGCATCCTCACAGATTACCCATACCTGGAACCTCCAAATCTCAAGTAAGTCTGTTTATCTCTGCCATTTTTTTTTCACACAGAAGCTGGCTGGTTTAGTGTTAACTTTTAATGTAGACCTAAACTGTGCTGTTTTGGCAGAGGTTAGCTGAACAAGTGCTAACGCTAGCTAATACCACATCAGCTAGCCCACTTGGGGCTATCACTTTATGATATTAATAGTGCACTGATTGAGTTTTGGTATTTATCTTGTAGGGTGGAGCGCTTGTGCCGTGATGTGTCAGTCTTTAAGAGGGTCGCCTGCTAGATACCTTGTGACAAAGGCACTGTCACTTTTGGATGGCGCATGGTAAACCTACTCAGGTCACCAAGAACCCAGACAATTAATTTGCAGTCACACTTTTATACATATCGTTCAGTAAAACTGTTACCAAAAGTACCACATTACATTGGTTTAACAAACTATGTTACTTAACCATTATTTCGAACTCTTTCGCCTCTCCAGTCCCTAGGTCTGAACCAGAACAAAGGCAAAGTGGGAGGGGCTTAACATATATAAGGCCACCTAAGCAGGGGGGGTGTCAGTCTGAAGGTGACTACAATCCAGACAGGTGATCTGAAGTTTGCTAGTGAAAACCTTGTGTACAAATTATATATATATATATATATATATATATATATATATATATATATATATATATATATATATAATTACATTTTTTTGCTGTGGACATTCTGTGCTGTTTCACCACTTTTTTTTTTTGTTGTAAATAAAAGCACCTTTATGTTTTGCAACTTAAGCCATCGTGTTAACGACTTTTTTTGTCCAGATTCCCAACGCTCTCTGTAACATACCTCCAACAGTCTGCATTTATTTTGTACCCACTATATATTTGTACCATGCCTCCAGAGTGGCCTCAACATTTTCCCAGACTTCTCCAGGACCCTGTACAGCTTCAAAATGTTCAATTAAACCTTTTAAAAAAAATTAATTAAAAAAATGGATATTTATTATGGCCATATGTGCATAAAACATTAAATGCACACATAAAGTGTATGCGCGTATGCCATCAAGCTTGCTGTCTTAACGCTGTGTTCTTCACCATTTCTGATCACACTACATAAAGGCGATGATGATGAATACACACAGGAGATAGACCACAGGTGCTCCGCTGTCAGTCTGCTTCAACCATTGTGACGAGACTAATAGATCAAAAAACAGAACAGAGGTTACCGAAATTTCACATAACTGTCTGACAAGAAGCAATTCAAATTATTCTTTCTTTGCTTTGTCATTTCAGTTCTCTCCCTAATACACACCTACTCTGCCTTTACTGTGTAAATAATTGTGCTCCTTCTTCCATTTCTATGAAGCTAAAGAACACAGTGACCAGACGATGTTTAAAGATGACTATAATAGAGCAAAGAGGGAACAGCATGTTCTCATTCCCAACTTCACATACAGATGCTTGGTCAGGATCCCTTGCTGTCAATTATGCTCTGGGTAGCCATACGCGACAAACTATGACGCTCCACGTACCGCGGTTTTAAACACGTGGTTGACGTTGTGAATTCAAACAAAAGTACTTGGTTAGGTCATGGTTTGGGTTAAAATAAGTATAGTTTGTCACAAAACTTAAGTTCCAAAAGGTCTGAACAGAGAGGACAGAACAGTGGGCCAGACAAGAGAAGATCACAGAAATCTTTGTAAGGTTTCACAGTATATGTCGCAACCAGCTGCATACAAACCTGAAATTAAAAACCAAACCAAAAGCTAACATTACTTATTTTTCTCCGTTTCATATTTGTTCTCTTTCTCTCAGCTCTGTGTATGGGAAGTGAATCGTGTAGTGCTTGCCAGCCTCTCTCCCACACTCTTTTCTTATTGTGGAAGAAGAAATGTGGAGAAAAACTCAACAAAACAAAAAAAAGAACTCACAGTGTAACATAACAGCCCATTAAGGTTTTCCTTTGCAATCAGTTTAGTGGAAGTACTGGCTGTGAAGCCTAGTCTCAAAATGTATTAGGCTCTGAAATGGCATTGCTTGCCATTAACAATTATATAATGACGAAATTACAAATACAAAAGGGAGTCGTAAGCTCTTTGGGGAGATTTAAACTTTATAATGCACACTGATATGACAACGCTGACAATACAGGATTACAGAGCTAATATGTTATCCATGTAAACACAGGCCAGTGAGAAGGAAATGATATCCCTGTGAGTGTAAACAAGTCATCATAGCAGCTTGTGATGCCTATAATTCATGTATGTGGTATTCTTTTTCAATCAATCGCCACACATGATAAATTCTCCCCGAGCTACTGTAATTGCTGTCTATTTATAGTGTTATTCAAACTGTGTTGGTTAAACAGGCAAGCCTTGAGACTGGGTCAGTCGCTCGGTTCTTGTTCACAACCCTGAAAATCAACGTAGCGCCATAGTCCTAGTCCCTTGAGATAATTGCTATACAATGAAGTTATACATAAGATGACAGAAATGATGATGATGAATGGGTGGCTGTGCTAATAGAAAAGACTTCTCTGAGGGATATGGAAATGATTGACAGTGAGAAATAAAAGCCGGGACAATCAATGGCTATTGATTGATTTCACACCAGCAGAGTTCACACAGAGAAGGAGAGGCAGTCAGAGCACGAAGGGGAAAAAAGATTATCAACAATGTGCAGTAATGCCGCACTTAGAAGTTATAAATGGGGTAATGAATCATACCCTGTGATTCATTATTATTCTATCACATAATGAAAAGAAGAGGATATTTGAAACAAAAAGTGGTACCTTGGTTGAGAATCTTATCAGGCACCCACTGTGAGTACAGACACGTATTGGACCACTGCCATAGACACTGATTATTAGGGTTGGTTGAATAGACAGATGGTAATCTTTGCTATAAGCAAGATTAACAGCTTGTTGACACACATGCTGTTGAAAATAAGGAGATGGAGCCAGTCTTTTTTGCTTTCTTTTGAAATTCGTTTTTTGGGTATTTGTTCTTTCTTTTTCAGTCTTTGTTCTGGATTCAGGATATTAGTCAGATGAGCAGCATATCAGACTCCCTGCAGAGTTTCTGTTTGTCATCAGATCCCTTACAGCACGAGCTGGAGGAAAACACATCTGCAGAACAGGGAGACGATTATGATACGGCATACGCTGCATTGCACACAGTGACTCCAATTGGAATCTCATTGGCTCATCAGAAAGATAAATGTATACATATCACCAAAGGGGTCTGCCATTTGTAACATCCATGTCGCAGCATGAATAGAGTGTTATTTAGTTACACACAGAACACTGGCTTGTGAAAAAATCGAACCCAAAAGAAATCTACCCTATCCCTTTACAGAGCTCTCCTGCAGTGTAACCTGCTCCCTCTTTCATTCACACTTCCCACACAGTCACACATTTTCCAACTCCATTTTCTGTGTTTGTTTTTTGGCCGATCTCCAGTTGATACCTCTGCGTTTAAATTGCAATCATTGTATTGTGTGTGTAGTGTAGTGGCTGTAAGGTTGCAATTAACATCCATAAAAGTGGCAATACAGTGAGTTCACCACTGCAACCTCCTCCTAAATTGCACAATTAACTTGGTAATGGCATGCTGCGACTGAATAGTTCAGGGCCTGAGCAAAAGGAACGATAAGAAGCATATCCTTATCTTAAAGACTGCCTGACTGGATAAACACAAAGCACCCACAAGCAGAGTTCAATAATTAGATCAATTAAGCCAGTGGGTAATCAGATGCAGAAAGAGCCAGCTCACAAAAGCTTCCTTTCAGTATGCGAAATAAAGAGGCCAAGTGAACCTGCCGCTCATGTGGTGGGTAACACACACACACACACACACACACACACACACACACACACACACACACACACACACACACAGAGTTTCTGAACATAGGAAGTGCTTAGTAAGAGACAAGTATAAGTTTGTCTGGTGAGAAAATCACAACTAAAATCCTTGACATTAGACTCTGCACTGATGATCACACTAAAGGTCAATCAACCCTTTTATTGACACCCATTTCCTGCTTTTATGAGGTAGCAAAGCCAGTCTCTATAATAACACAGTCGTCATTTTCCTCCCTTGTCTCTATTTCTAACCATATTGGCTTGTATGACTCCATCTCAGCATCATCGGTGCCAGGGCTTTCAGCTGCACTGCTCCCAGGCTCTGGAACTCCCTGACCCCATACATTCGACAGTCTGACACCTTTGCAACATTCGAATCCCACCTCAAAAATCACCTGTTCAAACTTGCCTATAATCACTCTGATACCCACCCCCTCTGTCCAATTCCCTTCTTTTTTGTATCTCCCCCCTACACGTCTGCTCACCCTATGCCTCTTCTTTCATTGATTGTCTATACTGGTGTTTTTTCATATTTCATTGTTTTTATCTTTTTACATGTAGCTTTTTACCCTAAAATAAAACATATTATTATTATATGCCACAATCATATCAACACAAGGAAAATAGTGAATGTACCTTCTGGGATTTCAGTCCGAATTGGCTATCGTTCTTCGACTCAGTGGTTGCGTGCATTGTGTTGCTGACAGCTCAGTGTGGGATTGTACTCGCAGAATGAGAGTATGTCAATGAGCACTGGCTTTCACCTGTTCTTTGCTCAGGGATTCAGTGCTAATGAACGATTCGTACTTCCACTAAGGGGGTGCATAATGAACGAGTGTCTGAATAAGAGTCGCGCTGAACAGTGTCTGACCAAGAGCTGCGCTGAAAGAGAGTCTGAACGAAAGTCTAAACGAGAGTTGCGCTAAATGCGTCATTGGATCACGCTGAACGAGAGTCTGAATTAGTCGTGCTGAACGAGAGTCGAGCTGAACGAGTCACTAGAGTCGCGCTGAACGAGGGTCTAACAGCAGTGTCTGAAGGAGAGTTGCGCAAAATTAGAATCTGAGCGAGAGTGGCCCTGAACAAGAGTCAGGCTGAACGAGTCGCGCTGAACGGGAGTCGCACTTAACAAACGTTGCGCTGAACATGAGTCTGAACGAGAATCGCTCTGAACGAGAGTTGCTCTGAACGAGAGTCGCGCTTAACAAAAGTCACGCTGAGTAAGAGTCTGAATGAGAGTTGCGCTAAAAGAGTCACGCTAAACGAGAGTCACTAGGGTCGCGCTGAACTAGAGTCTGAAATAAAGTTAGAATGAGAGTCGTGCTTGACGAGAGTCTGGAGCAACAATTCTCCCCACACAGAAGCAGGGTTTTGGATTCACACCTGCTTGATGTTCCTCTTTTAAAGTTGTTCAAAAAGAACGATTCGTTCGCATATCTAACATCACTTGTCATTGAAGCATTTAAGTAAAAAACTGCCTGCACCTTGAGGCTGACATCAATCTGCCTCCTATAAGAGGGCTAAAGGGAAGATCATTACAGCTCAAGACGCTAACCTCACCATACCTATTTTTTATCCCCCCTTTCTCCTCACACTAAAACACTTTCCTTTAGTGACGAGACGTTCAAAACCACAAAGTCTGACTTATATAATACGCCCTGTTTGCTCCAGCTTGATGTTATTTCTTGGCATCTTCCACTTACAGGCATTCTGTTGCCTGTTGATCTCTCTCAAGATGGAAAGAATAAGCCGAGCAGCATGTCTCCATGGTGCAGAACTATTTCCAGCTGAACAGCTGCCCTCAGGCCAGTGCAACCAGAAATATGCACCGACAGAATGAGACAGTGCTATCCATGCTGCACCATTCAGAGAGCTGGCATTGGCTAAATTTCATTTAGAGTACCACTGTGCATGTTCATTGGTGAAATAATATTGAAGTTGATCTTTTAAGTGCAATTTTAAATTGTGTCGATATTTCACTTTAGACAATGTGTGCTTTTCCCTGTAAATATATAACAGAGCTCATGTGGAGTTGCAGTTCACCGAAAAGTTTAATTGTAAATATATTCCGAATGCATCCACTGGAAACACTTTGAAAACCAAATACAAAGTTGTGTGTCTGTGCATGTCCATGTTTCTGCTGTGGCATTAACCAAGGTTATTCTGTCCTCAGAGCTCAGGTCAGGTGTGGGAAGGCGAGAAGGCTCCATCCCATTCATCATTCTCGAAACGAAATCTCTTATTCAAATAAGTGTGACACACTGAGAGAACAATGCATGTGACCTTTATTTTATACATTAATTCCCTTTTGTGCTCATGTTTTGCAATTCAGAGGTAGAACTAAATCCCTGGCTGGGTAGAATTCACACCAACCCTCACTCCCAACTCGTGAAATACTGACGCTTGGTTAGTGGCTCTCAGCCTCAGATACCGACTCAAAAATCACACTTTAGCATCTGTATGGAATGCAACGGGCATAGCATAAGGAGGGATGTTGGGGTGGTGGGTCAAACAACACAGGACTTTCACCCAGGAGACCGGGCTGTGTGTCCCGTGTGCCCAGGGCACCACTTTTTACCAGCCATTTTTTTTTTTGCCTCATAAAGGTGAAAAACAGAAATTACTTTGTCTCTATGATCCTATCCTGTCCTATTGATGGTAGCCTACTCGTGGACATTGCGCCGTCATCACGTGCTGTAGTAGGGGGGCCCGCCTTGATAATCCTGCATAGGGGCCCGGTGTTGGCTCGTTACGCCACTGCATATAAGAGATGAGATGACTGTGGCCTACGTGCACCACGACAACATAAAAACACTGGTGAATGCGCACCATAACACGAGTTGTTGCAAAAAAGTTGCAATTTATTTTGTATAGTTCTTAAAAATAAAAAAAAGGAAACTTGTTTTGGGGAGAGTAATAATTATTACTATTAATTAATTACTCTGGGCTGAGATTTTCTAGGAACCTTACCAAAAAGGCTCAGGATGTTGCAAATATTGGTATAATATGAAAACGGCTGGTGGATTTAAGACACAAAATAATAATTTATTGTATTAATCAAATATGAACATATCTGTCACTGTCAGTGGATTGTTGATCTTTACATTGTTAGTTAATTTCCTATCCTGGGCTGGGACACACATTCAAACGGTTTAATAAAGTACTTATTGGACTTTAACTTATCATTGCACTTACAATAACGGGCGTAGCTGTCCTCAATTTAGGTCATCCTGTACATCTCATCTGTGTTTTTCCCTGCATCCACCGTGTGTGATTGTGTGTGTTTGTGTGCACGTAAGTCGCGGGGAAACGGAGCAACAGCCCCACCCGCTGCAGACAGCCGACAGGATTGAAACCGCAGCCGCTGACTTTAGAGTGAAAAATTGTTACAGCGTACATTGATGTTAAAATGTATACAGGTTGGTAGGACGGTCTAAAATGTCTTTCGCTGTACGTTTTGTTGGTAAATATGAGATGTTCGAGTCACACACACGTCTCGTCTTCATACTCGTCAGTGGCTGCACGTGGGACTGCGGGGATTGTGTGGGTAATGAAAATACGATAGGGGGCCCCGGCTGTCAATCAATGTCTTCCAGTGATGCGGGCCCCTGATTGGACCAGGCCCGTATGCAACCGTGTACCCTGCTTACCGATAGTTACACGTCTGAATCACTCAATTCTCATTGCCTACCTGCCAATGTGGCAAGTAGATTGACAGTGTTACCCGCCAATTGCAAAATTCATCCGCATTTGGCGGGTGGTCGGGTGTTAATTCCATGCCCTACGTGTGTCACTGAAACGTGCCTTTTTGGAATCCCACCCACAATCTTTTCCTCAACCTAACTGTCTCATTCTTGTGCCACGTCATATTTAATGTACGTCCCGACCCAGAGCGTCAAAAAGTGACGCCAAAAGTCCTGACCCAGAGCGTCAATATGTGACACCAAAAGTCCTAACCGAAGGAGATTTTTTGCGTCAGTAACAAACGCCAAAAGCACACACACATAAATTCATGTCACCTAATTTTTTTTCTTTGGTTAAGTTTACACACAACTTTTGTCTTCTTAAGTGAAGATGAGAGTCCAAGCGGTGTACATTTTTGTTAGTTTGCATGCAACTATGTATGCAGAGGTATATTATACCCCTTTCACACCAAGGGCTCAACCAAGGTTGAACCAGGCTTGACCTTGTGTTTGAAAGGTTTAACCCGCGTTGACCAACTCGGCTTCGGGACCCAGGTGGAGAGGTGGGTTGGACGTAGGTTAATTTCAATGTGATTGGCACACGACCAGGGTAGGTGAGCACCGGGATGAGATAAGTATCTGTCATGGCAAATGTGTTTGCACTGTCATGATGTAACACCTCCTGGGCGCGGGTCAGTGTTGACAGCTAAAGTACCCTAAACAAAAGGATAAGTGAGACAATGAAAACGTGCTGCCGTTTAATGTAGCTGCTCTCATCAGAATGTTTATTAAATTTAATTTCAGTGCAAAGTCTGTCACAGTACTTTCTGCTTAGTATATAAACAACCCAAATCAACAATAGAAATATACACAAACATGGTTATTAACAAAATCCTGCACTCAGTTACATATGTGTACCCCGTTCCTCTTGTACAACATTTGTATCTATACTACCCAGTATCGTTTACCTTCTTTACTCGGTACATGTAGTGTATGACATCACTTTATCTTATATACATATAAATCAATGCACAAATGTAACTCACTAAGTTTACTGTTATTCAGAAAGACTAGACAGTTGCTACCGATTTGGAATCAATTTAGCATTAAATCCGAAGCAGGCAGATTAATGTCATATTTATGACATTAATCTAGCAGTTGTTATGCAACCAACATAACAAAACACATTCTTATCAACAGTGTAATTCACTAACTGTAAAATCTGGAACATTCAGTGTGCAGGAGCAAGAAATATTATCCCAATGCTACTTAGACACATTAGCAACATTGAGAAAGGCTAGCAATAGCATAACATGGAGAAAGGCTAGCAATAGCATAACATGGAGAAAGGCTAGCAATAGCATAACCACTGTTTTATATTTCCGGTAGCCAGCATACCTTTAGCATTCCTACTAATGTGTTAAGTTATTATCACAGACTCTCAAAACCTTAATACATGTAGTTTGACATGTTACCATACTGTTTTGTGACCATTTATATGCATGTGCATGTAAAATACATACCTAAACAAAACGATAAGTGAGACAATGAAAACGTGCTGCCGTTCAATGTAGCTGCTCTCATCAGAATGAGCGATAATGGGCAGCTACCCGGAAGTCCCAACCCGGTCTCACGCCAGTTCGTGAAATGGTCACGTTATTTTTATTTATTGATACGTGTACAGGTCACTATTTTCTCGCTTATTTCGTGTACAGGTCATGAATTTCATTTTGTGTACAGGTTACGAATTTCATTCGAATTTCATTTTGTGTACAGGTTACGAATTTTATTTTGTGTACTGCCATGGGGAAATTAAACGTCACACGCCGGCGACAATAACAAGACGGACCGGGGAAATTAAACGCCACAAGCCGGCGACAACAACAGGACGGACCGGGGAAATTAAACGCCACACAACGGACGGACCGCCACACGGGGATGCGTTCCCCTGGCGCACAGACACGCAACTCTGTGGCACGCAACAACGGGACGGTTGAGATTAGGAAAAAAAAGAACTGGGAAAGGAACCGTCACACGCCGACAACAACGGGACAGTTGTGGTTAATAACGTGGAAAGGAACAGCAACACGCGGGATGCGATCCCCAGTCTCCGGGGTGAAAGTCCTGTGTTGTTTGACCCATCCAACACCCCGACCAACCTCCCTACACGGATCTTTGGCTTTTAATACTACTCCCTACCGTTGTCGTGCTGTAATCACGAAATATGCTTACCATTTAAATACATTAAATTAAAATTTGTAATCACTACACGAAAAAAACAACATAGTCGTGTCCTGTTCACCAATCAATAGATTCCATAACGTGACCATTTCACAAACTGCCATGAGACTGGGCTGGGAAGTCCACAGTCGATGCAGCACGCAAAGTCTCACATTGCCCTCTACTGACAACAGTTGGGATAGCACATGTACCCAGAAAGGTGAAACGCTGCTGCACATTATAATTACTTTGACATATATCGAATTTAACAAAACAAAAATGTGATCATACATTTGTGTATGTCACAATGACGCAAATGTTCCAAGTCGCTATAACGTTAGCTCATAAACAAGCAGTGTGATAGCGGCAGCATGTTTTCAGCTTCATTGGAGGTGAACGGCTGATGATTTCAACAAGATGGATATGTGACAAGACTTCAAGGTGTGGGAGCTCCTGGCAGTCTGCGGGGAGGAAGGCATTAAGCAGCAGATGACCAAAATCATGAGGGACAACATATAATATGCTTGCATAATAAGGCTAACGTTGACATACTCTCACTAATCTGGTCCACTCCTCCTCTAGTTGGACAGGCAAGCAAAAAAATGCCAAGAAACACCCCCACCAACATGTTATGGGGCCAGTGATATAATTTCCAATGCTGTGCATCAATCATACTGTTCCATAAAATTGCAATTTTGATGCTGCTGTCTAAATGTTACAACAGTCCAGCAGTACAAATAAATTGCATTCTACTCTGTTTAAAAAACGGGGTAAGAAAGACACTGAAAATGTCTCTACATGTGACAATACTTTTACCCTCCGAAGCCATCAAGTCTGTGGTTGTGTTTTCGTATTTGATGTTAAAATCCTGTTTGAAATGATCAATGTACAATGACGAATTTCATAAGGCTACAATACCCTAGTGCAGCTGAACTGAAGTATGTGACAATGTTAGCTGTTCACTGCATATGACATATAAACCCCCCGCCCATTTTAAACACCTAAAGTTATCGTTATGCATTGCTCCCATGTTGTGACCAACCAATGTCATATATGAATTGTCATGACCAGGGATCAACCCGTGTTGACTGGCTTGGTTTAGTGAAGAGAAACAAGAGCATATACAGATTGCTTCATTGGTTTCAGCGGATTCAGAGGAAAATATAGGCCTATCAACTGGAGGTCAGTGGGTGTCAAGAAATAGAGATGCAAACATTAACTGACAGCATTAAACACGCAAAATAAACCAATTTGCACATGCACATACATCACATAACATCCATACAAAAGTCTGTGCATGTTGACAGGGAGATGCACACGCAAACACTTGGTTTTGCAGCAGAGCTGATCCATATTCGCAGCAGGTGGCAAGTTAAATTTCACACCCAATTACTGTTAGAGCACTGGTGCATAGGAGTCCAAGCCGATGTCCATTTGCATGTGTTGTGCTGCACATGTTTATGTGTGTGTCTGTGAATGTGAAGCTAAGTGTGTGAGACAGGAAAGACAACTCCACAGCAGACTGCTGCCAGGAATTTTTAAGCGCAGTGTTTAATTACAAAACCATTAGAAAGTCTGCATGATCCATCCTGTCAGCCATCCTTCCTCCCTCTTTCATTTTATTCGAAGACACATAATTGCAACGTATGCTCCATTTCATAATTAGACCTTTCACATAATAACCCCATCTGTATCACAAGTCCTGAAAATAGTCATCAGTGTGTCTTGCTTTCATCCCTTTAACAACAATTAGCACACTCAAAACCACATTAACAGCTAAAATTAGCAGTTAAATAAATCCCTCTTGAAAGCATACTAAATTCATACAGACATAACTATTTTAATGGGAAAATGTATAACGCGCATTGCTTTAAAAATGCTTATGTATTATTATCACAGATTAGAGGACATCTCCATACTAGACTTTTTCTTACATAAAAATCAAATTTTCAAAACATATTTAAAATCTCTTGCTGTTTTAAGTGCAAGGATTACAGAGTTGAGATTCAAATTGAGCTAAGCAGTATGTTTAAATACTGGACTACTTAATCTACTGCAGAATAGACCATGCATGCTCATTATCCAAGAATTGCCTGTGCTTGTAAAGAAGTTACACTTGTTAAAAAGTGCAATTAGAGAAAAGAGGGATAAAAACCTAATTTCACAAATAGCCAGAGTGTGAAGAATGAGAAAGGCATATCCCATGCATCAAAAGAGAAAGAAACATAAATCGCAACATTTCATTTGTACATTTGAAACTTTGAAAATATCATCCGACTCTGCAGTTCCCCACAGATCTTTTAGCTCATTGTTGTTTTTCAGTAAACAATTTTTATTTTTTTATTTTTACACCACCCACCCAGACAAAAAAATCAAGAAATGATGACACAGTAACTCCAATATTCAAGACCATTCAACAAAATTGTAACAAAATAGACCGTAAGCCATAAACCAAATAAACATATGTATAAATGACAACACCGTAAGCCCATCATATACGTCTCTCCCCAGCACAAAGCTTCTTAGGAGCCCCCCAGAAAGCTCAGGTACTTCCCACATTTTCAGGTATAGACATCCAACCTGACAATATTTTATATGACATTTTTTCAAAATACCACCACCCTAGCCATCTCACACGCCCACTCCTGGACTAACGGCACCCCTTCATTCTTCCATCTAGGCAATCCTCAAATCCCAAATGTAGCTGGTTGTTTTAGTTTTATGACCCACAACGTTACTGTTTTTGTTCACTCTCACCACTCTCATCAAGTTATTTTTTTGGATACCCAGGCAGCTGTTTTCATCAGAAAAGTCAAAAGAAATCACTGACTTTACCAACTAGCTGGTGAACATAAAGGACCATTTAGCAGCTAAAGAGCCAGATATTCCCCTCAGGAGTTAGAGGAGACCAAAACAGAATCAAAAGAAGAGAGTATTGGATTTATATTCGCAAGTCGCTAAAAATACATCAAATTAACGTTGCTCTGTGTCTGCTGTGTGTGTAAATAAGGAACTATTTGCTAAGAAGTTACATGTCAGTTTTGTGTTTCCAACATTTGTTTGACATCAAGTGGCCTAATATTGTGTTATTGCAAGTAATATGTCCTTAGTCAGGCTGTTCAGTTGCAAAAAATAGGCTGTGCATTCTGCACAAACATCAGCCTCAAATATACACAGAGTAAATGCATATTTATTTCTTTTAGTTGACTGACAAGGGAACTACTTGTACTACTATTTGAACTATTAGCATGACCCTCCTCCGCAGTTCTGTGGACAAAGGTCTTGCATGTTAACTGCTTGTGATGGCTGTGACAAGGGAGGTGGAAGAGGGAGGGGCAGGGGCTTGTGTGATCTCACAGAATTAGGACTGAAATGCAGATGACGGGCATCACAATATGCTTCCAATTGAGAATTGATGCCATGGGCCAAATGTAAAAAAATATTAAAAAAACATAAAACATAGAATTGAAATGTCTTGCAAAAAGGGCACTTATCCAATCAGAGGCTAAAGAGGGCAGGTGTTTGAGCACCTGGGGTTTATCTGCACACGTGCCAGATTGGCACAAAAGCAAGTCTTGTTTAGACACTCAAGTTCCAGTAAAATGACTCATGAAAATGAAGTCGGATGAGAGAGAAAATAAGAATGACAGGGAGATGGACCAAAATGGAAGGCATGGTAGTCATTCACAAAAAGAAAACAGACATTATTTTTTCTGTTTTTTTCATTATGTCTCATCTATTGCCACATCAGCTGATGCTAATAGTATTAAAGTATTGCTCTTTCCACCAACACAAAGAGTGCAATAGTGTTAGCAAGAAAATGTCTCCAGTCACAATAAAGTACTGGTTGTGGCATTTTTGCATTGTGATACTATTGTTGCAGACAATGTTATGTGTAATCAGTGATTGTTTTTTTTCTTCTGTTTGACTGCTGATACAAGTCTTAAAAAAGCTCCTGCTATTGGTTCGTGTTAATGTCGAGATAACACTGCTGTTGACAGGTTAGTGCTATTAAGCTCCAAATGAAGCTAGATTCAAAACACCTGGACATCCAACCCGGTCTCACGGCAGTTCGTGTTATGGTGACGTTATTTTGATCTATTGATTCGTGTACAGGGACACGATTTTGTTCTTTATTTCGTGTTGGTCACCACGAAATTGGAACGTTAGTATTTCATGAACTGCCAAGACACTGGGCTGCAGCCTGCTCTGGGGGAGATGGTGACAACATGATCCACAGTCTCTGGGGGACCCAACAACAGGGAAATTAAACACCACACGCCGCCGACAACTGCCATGACACGGGGCTGCTCTGGGGGATGCAACAATGGGGACGCCACACGCGTTAGACGGTGACAACAACAGCCGCCGGGACACGATCTGCGCTCTCTGGGGGACGCAACAACTGGTAAATTAAACGCTGCATGGCGACAATAACGCAGACAACAACGGGACATGCTACAACAACGGGACGGTTGTGGTTAGGAAAAGAAAGATGGGGAAAGGTTGTGGTTAGGAGAAGAACGTGGAAAGGAACTACCACATGCGGGACGCGATCCCCGGTCTCCGGGGTGAAAGTCCTGTGATTTTTGACCCATCAACCACCCCCTCAACTTATCTCCTTATGTGGATTTTCGGCTTTTCAATACTAATCGCTACCATAATTGTGCCGTTATCACATAATATGCTTCCCATTCAAATACATTAGTTTAAAATTCGTGCTCACCAACACGATAAAACACAGAAAAACGTGTCCCTGTACACAAATCAATAGATTAAATAACGTCACCATTTCATGAACTGCCATGAGACTGGGCTGGGACATCATATCTATATCTATCTAAGCTCTTTTGTTCGTGATAATAATGGAACAGGAAGGCAAGATCCATTGTAAATGTTGTTGAAGTGTTTTTAAGGGTGTCCCCGACTAAGAATTTATATAGTCCAATCTGATTGGTCAAGTCTTGCGTGTAATCGACTGATTGTTGAGTCATGTTTTTAGTTTTTTCTTCTCATTTGCGACATTGGCCTCTATTTTTACCACACAGAAATAAGAGCTAAAACACGCTTGGCATGCCACGAGTTGTCAGTTGTATTTTTAACCCCTCTGCTTACGCTTTATCTAACTAATAAAGGCTGGAATCTCTGTTATTGAGTCCGTCCGCCTGTCCAGCGAATGTGGTGACCCACAAATGCGAAATAAGTCACACGCAGCAAAATATTCAATATTTTTCATATCTAAACATCATAAAAAATCTATAGCTGCAGATGCTTACCTTGCCTAATGGTTAAGTCTGCTAGTGGTGTTTTTTTCTGTGAACCCATATATTTCACCTGTGTTACTGATCATGAGTAGCCATGACTTGGATATGTGACACAGCAATGTCCTGGCATGTGTATGCCTCAGGACCCCAGGAAGTGCAATGTTGAGTGTGAAATTGTTCGAATGAGCGGTTCTCGAGAAAGCTGCAAGCACAGGCATGTTTTGAACGGGCACTGTACTAGAGTAGAAAAATTGCAAAAACAACATTATTGGCTGAGATACACAATACAACTATCGCTTAGATGTTGTTTCAGAACATTGGACAGAGCTGTTTGTTGTGTGTGTGTGTGTGTGTGTGTGTGTGTGTGTGTGTGTGTGTGTGTGTGTGTGTGTGTGTGTGTGTGTGTGTGTGAGGGTGCAGCGTAGTATCAACAGAGCAGAGCGGACTCAGTGGAGGTAAACACACGGACAGTAGACATCACTTAGTTAGACTTGCTTTTCATGTTTGAAAATTGAACTTTTCAATTCAATTTAATTTTATTTATAGTATCAAATTATAACAAGAGTTATCTCGAGACACTTTACAGATAGAGTAGGTCTAGACCACACTCTATAATTTACAAAGACCCAACAATTTCAGTAATTCCCCCAAGAGCAAGCATTAGCAGTGGCTAATGCGACAGTGGCGAGGAGAAACTCCCTTTTAGGAAGAAACCTCAGACAGACCCAGGCTCTTGGTAGGCGGTGTCTGACGGTGCCGGTTGGGGATGTGATGAACAGTGGCAATAACAGTCACAAAGATAATGGAACAGTGACTACAAATGGTAGTCGTAGTAGTTCATGTCATAACAGGGTACTGAAGGGCGTTACAGGATGTAGCGTGGCACAGCACAGCATGGGTGGACGTAGCAGGACGCAGACACTTGGCAGGACGCAGCCAGACACTGCAGAGCATCGACGGACACTGCAGGGCTTTTGCAGAGCGTTGGACCACAGTGACAGCTCCAACCAAGATCGTGGTGCCACCCTAATCCAAGGGAATATTCTGGGCGGGAAAAGAAACATAAGGACTCCAGGGAGTAAACTACCCAGAGCTAGGTTAGTAACAAGCATTTCTGGGACAAGGATGCACACAAATGGAAACAAATGGAAAGAGAGAGGAGAGAGCAGCTCAGTGTGTCACAGGAAGGAAGGAACTTCCCCCGGCAGTATAGAACTATAACAGCATAACTAAGAGAGGCAGGTTAAGGAGAGGAGCCTGGTCCATTCTACTTTTAGAGACTCTAGGAACCATGAGAAGCTCTGAATTCTGGAAGTGTAGTGCTCTAGTGGGACAATAAGTACTAAGAGCTCTTCAAGATATGAAGGTGCTTGACCGTTTAGAGCTTTGTAGGTCAGGAGAAGGACTTTAAATTCAATCCTGGATTTTACAGGAAGCCAATGCAGAGAAGCTAATACAGGAGAAATATGATCTCTTTTCTTAGTTCTTGTCAGAACACGTACTGCAGCATTCTGGATCAGCTGGAGAGTCCTAAGGGACTTATTTGAGTATCCTGATAGTAAGGAATTACAGTAGTCCAGCCTAGAAGTAACGAATGCATGGACTAGTTTTTCAGTATCGTTTTGCGACAGGATAGTCCTAATTTTGCAATGTTACGAAGATGAAGAAAGGCTGTTCTTGAGGTTTTAGCCCTAATAACAATTTTTTGAGTGAATAAGTTGGCTAACGTTTGCAAATATCCCTCTTCTTGCCTTGGCCTACCTGCATGTGAAAACAGAATGCTTTTTTCAGATCTGATGATAAATAAGTTAGCGGGAGGAAGAAACACAAGGCATTGTGAGGTCTTAAGATCAGGGAGCTAACGTTACGTACCGAATAACGTTAGTAGCCGACAGGCGGAGTGACAGGCTGCGGCTGGGAATCGGAAGAAGGATGGGACATTCATTTAACAGTTTTAACATGACTTTAAAATCAACATCCCCCGAGCCAAAGTGCTTATGTTATCATTAGTTAGCTCTTTGTTGCTAAGTTATAAGAGCTTAGCTGGGAGCATCATGGAGACAGCTAAATGTAATGTTAGCTGCCCTACAGCTGTCAGAGTTAGCTTTGACTTTACATATTACCTTCTAACAGCTACATTCTCAGTAACGTGACAATCGACAAGAAAAAGGTTGCTTATAAATCACTAAAATAAATAGCAGTGGCATCACCGTTTAGCTTAGTTATCAGTGCCTTTAGCATCTTGGCTAACACTATTGTTACTTAGTTTATGTCAAATCGTTTCGGCTGTACTTTCTAACTTGATGTCATTGCTAACCGAGCACCGTTAGCCTTAACAACAGAGCCACTTCAATACACTTGTTAGATAATGTTTCATTACAGAGTTCTCTGTTAATTTAAGTTTGTCGCTGTGTGCTTGTGGTGGAAAATGAATGTAAACAAAGCAACATGTCGGAAATGCAACGCGCCGTGACGTAGGTCCACTTCAAGGCCAGGCTAATGCTTGCAACTGCGATGATTTGACTCGAAGAGGAGTGTTTTTAGTTTCAAGTCTGTTGCACCTCTGACCACACACAATAGTGATGTCACAGCGTCCTGACCACACCCTGGAATACACTTCTACATCACTGCAACAAGCTGAGACTTTAAACCACTGGAGGTCGGCAAAAAGTGTCAACTTGGTCTAACTTGGTTAAAAATGACATATTTACAAAGTGACTTGTTGAGCCTTGACTTACATTACATGCATTTTAGCGTTTAGCTTGTTTTAATCCTGGGCATTAGGCTGAAACACAGCAAAACATTCATAACTGTATATGATCAGCCGAATGGTTTTCTGCATGCTGCTCACACTGGACCCACCAAAATATTGATCCTTCAGCTCTGTTTGCAACTCTCTGACGATGTTTGTTTTCATCTCTATTAGGGCCTATTAAGGATAAAAAGCTGGAGCTTCTCTGTGGTTTCTTCCTTTTAGAAGGCAGGGGAATATTGAAAGCAGCTCAGCACTCTGCCTGCTTTGAAATCTAGGAGGCAGGATGATTGGATAAGTATTCTCTGCACATCGCTGTCCCTGAATGGCCTCGTCTACCTTCGCTCTCAGCGCTCTGCACTCACTCGCTGATAGCCATGCACATTCACCGCGTTTCTAATGGATGCAACGGAGTCAGTGAAGAGAGGGAGAGGAAGACAGAGAGGGTTGGTAGCTGAGCGTACAAGTGTTGAACTTAGGCCTAAATGAAACGTTAAATACTGACATATGATACATCCCACTGTCACACAGTGGCGTGATGGCACAAGAATTCCTGGGACAAATTCCATCCCCCATTTTCCTCAATCGCCTCTGTTCTCTCAGCTTCTCTCGTTCTCATTTCACCTTCTTTCACATTGTTCAAATGGGCACCAATTTTACCGCTGCACAATGCGCCGGGGAATTAAATTCTGGAACCCACTGTATTCAGAAATCACCATAATAAATTCACAGAATCTAATTAAATCTACAGTATGCCTCCCATCAGTGTGTGAACAGCTGTGGCGGAACAGACAGGCTTTAGCTTCAGGTAGGCCTACGCAGAAATGGTGGACGGCTTCCCACAGCTGACAGACAAAGTGCAGGAAAAGAATAGGAGGCTGGTAAGGTGAAAAGCACACAATAATAAAGGATAAGTGTGTATGTGTGTGTGTGTGTGTGTGTGTGTGTGTGCATGTCGGGGTGTGTGACTATGGGAAGGAGTGAGGCTGTAGGGGGGGCCTAAGGACTGTGACTTCTGTGTAGCCCAGCAGGAGGTGTCAATGGAGCTGTCTAGCAGTGCGTCGATCTGGCAGGTTTTAATGGCAAAGACAGGCAGCAGCCAACAGCTCCGCACTCCTACAGCAATTCCACTAATGCAGGCCTCTCCAGCAGCCAAATTGACCGTGGCTTTAAGCTAGAGGAACTCATGTATTTGTGTGTGTGTGTGTGTGTGTGTGTTTGCTTGTATTTCTATACTTATAAGCACCTCATGAACCCCATAAAATAAAAAAGCGATGTAACGATGTACTCAACTTCACAATTTTATGTTCACAATACGATTATCTCACATTTTTTTAAGAGAACGAGCAGCAGACAAATGACTGAAAAATATTCCTTTATTTGTAAAAACTGTGCAAAACAACATGCCCTCTTCAAAAAGTGCAACTTAAAATAAAAATAATAATTCATTACATTTATGAATTATTAGCGCTTTATCATAGACACTCAAAGCACTTCTGACATTGTATTTTATCCTAAATAGCAAAAATTAAATAAGGAATAAATAATTACCTTTCTAAAACCAATCCCACATCAAAATAAATGAAAAGAACACGTAGTGACGTCTGAAATCAAACAAGTGAAATCAAAAGTAGATTTTGTCCTAGGCCGTTAAAAAATAATTTCGTGATTAATTTTTTATCTCAACCGGTTGCAATCTTTACACATTTAAATCAATTTTAACCGATTCACAATGCATTGTTACACCTGTAGCAGTGAGGTCACTTTGCAAATCTTAGAAAAATCTTTTTCATAGGGCTACTTTTCAGGCCAGGGTTTGTTGTTATTCTTATGGTTGGAATTTATGATTATGGTTATAATAATTATTAGGTCAGCTGTGGCTGCTCCTCAGTACCAAGTAACAATAAAACACTGCCGCCAGATAGTGACGTGTGCTCAGCACCCTTACATCTTTACTGAGAAGCTACCAGATTAAAGGACAGGATAAATGTGACAAAATGTAGCCACAATCTATTTGATGCCACTGATTTAATAATAATACATCATAATAACTACTCTAAAAAAAGTTTCATCTGTATACTTTTTCTTGCGAGAATAGATTAATATCTGTGCTCAAAACGTGTTACTGAGTAAGCCAAGGCAATTTGAATACCTATTATGCAAGATTATTCATTATACTATAATAGAGATGCAGGCCTAGCGCCTTCCTACTCCTCTTGTTTATTTTCATTTACACAGCCTAATAATTTTGGAGTCGTCTTTCTGTGTTAAACCATGGATTTTCTGGAAACTATTAATTTGTGGCCCTCTACTATAGTTTAGGATTAGGATTTATGGTAAAATATAAAATGAGGGATATGGCTTGGATTAGGGTGTACAGAATGAATCAAGGTCCTAGCGTACAGCAATACAAATAGGTTTATGCATGTAAGTGTCTACTGTCTTCCCGATCTACATTGCCAGCTTTGTGTGCACCTGCTTGTACTTTGTTTTGTGTTTGCGAGAGAGAGAAATTGAGAAAAGCCATGCAATTAAACGAATAGGCGACACACAGAGGTACTTACATTATCAACACAATGAAATGTGCACACACACACACACACACACACAATTTAACAATTTATTTAAGTCCACTTGAAGGAAATAATTTACAGGGACATAAATATTATAGATGCAATTAAATACATATACAAAGTCATGGGCCATTGGCATACAGCAGGTCTTTATAACATTAAGCATATCCCTCTCTTTTTATGGGTATAAGTAATGGCGGCTGCCTATGACAGCAGACAGAGCACAGTAAATCTACACAAGTAGACCAGATCACTCCAGACTTTAAGTTCTCCCAGAATTTCTGAACAGTTCTCTCTCAAACTAACCTGCTGATGTATTAAGGAATATACAATAAATAAATGATGAATGCCCAAGAATGGTACAAAGCAAAAACTTTTTTCAATTAGCAATCTTCCCACCCCTTGGTTGTGGGGCCTCTGCAGAGCAGAGACCATGGACACACGATGCATTTCCGTTCATGGCAGTGTGCCACTACAGAGCATACCTTCTCTAATCCATAACCATAACCATAAATTAGTGCTTTCCCCTCATTTCCCTGTGTTCTTTGATTGGCCATTGTACCAAACACAATTGTGGAAATTATACATTTTACCGTCCGCAGTTAATGTCTAATTGCTTACATTAATTTGTTTGTCAAGCCAGACTTCATTCAGAGCTTGTAGTTCCTAAAAAGTCATCTCAACATCTACTGGATGGTTTGGCACAAACATTGGTACAGACATGTGTGGTTCCTTATCCCTTGTCTTTTGCTCCAGCCCTATACCATGAGTTTGACATGTGTTGTTTAAGTAAATGTATCAGAAATATCATAATTGCCCTGGAATTTAGTACACAGTATTTCACACCATCACCAGTTCTTGTGTGTTGCATGTCCAGACAATAATGTTATATCTATTTGGGGACTACTATGTTGACGTTTGGCTTAAATGTACATGAGATGATAAACTACATTTGAAACTTCAAACAGCACCATGCCTCACGTAGGAATCTACATAAATGAATGAAGGTTGGTTGAGTGGAATATGTTGACCACATATTTTACTGACAGACTGCCAGCTACTTACAAAACAAGCACAACATAGTTTTGTTTTTAATCTATGCAACTTTTGTTAAAACTGTCGAAATAAGTAACCAAAAGACATCAGAGTTTAGCCAAAGGATGCATCCTCAGTGCTTTAAAGATTCCTTTGATTTACTGGAACATGTTCAAGGAGGCTGCACATGCACACAGACCTTGAGGAATATGCATCATTCGCACTGGCTACATCTACAAGTATGTGGATGATGTTGTGATCACAGAAATGACAGCATCCAACCAAAGGTCCTGGCCGGAAGCCGAAAGCTTGTGTGCCCCATTGTAATCGGTTGACAAAGCAGAATATGGGACAATCTTTCCAGCTGTCTTCACCAATAGAGTTACATGTTGCACGAGCCCTACTGACTGCAGGAGTAAAGATTTGTCTCCCATGCATCATATACCCTTGGAATGAATCATCTGACAACATGCAAACTGTGACAGCCTCGCCTCTGGTTGTGTAAGAGTGTGTATAACTGTAGACAAGTTGAGAAAACTTCTGCAGAGGGTCAACCTTTCTAATGTGACCGGTCCAGACAGCATCTCAGAAAAACTGTGCACTCCCTGACCACACAACTTTGGAGTCTCCAGTGAGAGATGTCAATGATGACAGGTAAGTGCCATGACCAGGTTTCACCATCTGGTTTGGAAACTGAACTGCTTCCAACAGAAAGGTCCTACAACGGATAGTGAAACCTGCTCAGCTCATTAAAGGTCCCATGGCATGAAAATTTCACTTTGAGTTTTTTTTAACATTAATATGAATTCCCCCAGCCTGCCTATGGTCCCCCAGTGTCTAGAAATGGTGATAGGTGTAAACCGAGCCCTGGGTATCCTGCGCTGCCTTTGAGAAAATGAAAGGTCAGATGGGCCGATCTGAAATCTTCTCTTTATGATGTCATAAGGGGAAAGGTTACCTCCCCTTTCTCTGCTTTGCCCGCCCAGAGAATTTGGTCCACCCATGAGAGAGAGAGAGAGACATCATGGCTTGCAAACAAGCGAAGCATGGCAGTTGGTCAAGGCTACACCCCCACCCTCCACCTTGCCCCCCACCCCCCTCTCCTCCTTAATAGTATTTAAAGCTACAGACCCAGAAATGGCACGTCCTAAGAAAAGCTCATTGTGGGACTGGCTCTAGTGGCTGTAATTCTGCACCAAGGCTGAATTTCAGGAAAGAGACTTCAGATACAGCATTAGGGGACCACTAAGGCCTATATAAAAGAGACTTTAGATACAGTATTAGGGGACCACTAAGGCCTATATAAAAGCATCCAAAAAGCAGCATGTCATAGGACCTTTAAAGGAGCTAGTCAACCTATAATCAAAACCGTCTATCCAGAAAAGCGTATAAGGAAGTGTCCGAACCAGTCCTCTCATATCTGTTTTCACTTCTGTTTGAAAGAAGGTGACACACTAGGCCAGGACTTTTATGATTTAAGAACACAACTTGGTGTGTCTGTGAGTCTGCACAGGTTGTCTCTGTCTATTTTTGACACTAAGGTGGTCTAAGGCCAATACAGTATTTGCTGTGCCTGTGTCCTTTGCAGAGATCCCATTGATCTGCCCCGTCATGGCTGTCTTCTTCAACAGTCCACATTCTGTAACAAATATGTCCTAAGAAATATAATACAGAGATGAATAGATTTAATCATAAAAAACTTTAATCGTCAGTTGTAGGAAGTTCATGTACATGGTGAGCTCTGCAAGGGGCAAGGATTTGGTACAGAATTTCAGCTGACCAGCCTTATGAAGGACATATGACTTACAATAACATACACACGTTTTGTTTTTTTTAATTGGTATTGTGTTTGTATTTTATTTTCACTTCATCAATCGTTTTAGACAGGGAGGGGTTTACGTTATGTAATGTTCAACCAAGATGCTTTGCTAAATAGCGGATTAATTGAAAAGTCTGCAGCACACAACAGGCAACAATGATTTAACTTTGAGGGGAAAAAACAGTAAGACAGAATGTTGACTGAAATGGATTATCTGTTGCAAGCACGTCTGAGTTGATTTTTATACTGCAAAGAATAGAATGGAAACTAATGGCAGGCTGACAGAAATAGCTGAATAAACGATATAAAGCACACTAGGTATCCTTTGAAAATTGGTTGTTACTGACACAAGATATATATTACTTTTTTTTAAATTGCCTTCAAATATACAGGGAAAATCTGGTATGGTACATTCTGGCATATCTGGAAAGTCATGCAGGCTTGCATGCAGAAGTTGTCCAACTCATTACAGTCATTACATTGACATTGACTGAAAACTCATGTCATTACTGACGTAGCTATAAAATACATAACCTTCTCTTTCTTGGAGTGTGGGGTGATGTAGTTGTGTTTTATTGAATGAACAAGGAAATGATTTTGATATTTGAAACATCAACCTTTTGTGACACAAGCAGCCAGCAGTGACATTTTCAAAAATTATTGAATTTATCTGTGTGATCAGTAATAATTAAGGGACTGACATAGAGTTAAGAGAACAGAAAGCACTTGAACACATTGTATGACTTCCTGGCATAATTAGATGTCAACCACAAATGGCAGTTTTTTTTAATATCTAATGTAATCACATAACCATTAGAGAAACATATCGTCCTTCCTATCTCCCTTACCCCTTTATCTGCTCAAACATTTTACTGGATTATTTAAATAAGTCGTTATCTATTAAGTAGCTCTGTCCTTGATTCTGAAACCTTAAAATGGACTTTAATCTTTATGGATGATGAAAGGTTTAAACTACTAAGTTACTAATAACTATTTACCAGCCGCAACAGAGATGCTGGCATTGTTTTTACCTTCATTAAACTTTCTCTCATCCTGCTTAACCTGGGTGAGGGGTTTATTGGTAATAGGCTCTGTGATTGTGATGAAGACCATTCCTCCATTAGATCTCCCTTCATTTTGTGTTTTGATGATAATGGTGGTGAGCATTGTCTGACATGCCAGTCCAAAATCTCCCATAGGTGTTCTATTTAACATCATTTTCATACCTATCACACCTTTAAGTGACCTCTCATTCCCTGTAAATGAAGACATTATCATCGTGGAAGAGGCCATGCAAATACAAATTTAGGTGTCAGCGAGCTTTAAACACAGCTAATGAACATGCACCTCTCCTTCCTTATTAATTATTAATTATACATTAACTATTATATAGCATTTTTAGGTTCATACTTGTTTTTTGTGTTTGTACTAGGACATGTCAAAAAACAGTTTAACTTTCTCATACTGCCCATGCACCAGTATTCACCCCCTGTATGAGATGCTCTGTTGGTCTCTTTAAGCCCCCCTCCCAAAAAAGTCTGCTCTGACTGGCCAGTGTGTTTACTAGAATCTCCGCTGCGCTCCAGTTTTATTTCACTAGTAGCAGCTGGAACTACTGCAACAGAGTATATAGCAGTATATGTGAAAAATCGTGAATAAAGGCTTCGAAACCAAATACTACACAACCTGACATGTCCAGCAGCAATGTGACCCCGAAATTGGAGAGAAATTACCAGCATTGGCCGGCAAGACTACAGCTAACTGGCGTTAGCATGCAGCTACTTAGTAGTTAGCAATATGCTAACCTTAGATTGTAGTGGGACAAAGCAGCACTTTCTACCGTCAAAAATCACAGATAAAGGCTTCTGAACCAAATACTACCTAATCGGACATGTTTCAGCAGTAATGCGACCTGAAATTGGGGTGAATTTAACAACATTGGCAGCCCAGATGACATTGTTTACTGACGTTAGCATTTAGCTTCTATAGTTAGCAGTGGACACTAACAGAGCATAGCAGCACTGTCTACAGACAAAAATCGCAGATTAAGGCTTTTAAACCAAATATTATTTAACCAAAAATTATCCATGAGCGGCATCTAACCAAAGTCCATCTTGTTAGGCTTCCAAGTAAAGAGTTTGTGTCTGAACAGCAGCAGATCAAACCAATCAGTGTCCGGTGAAGAACTACTGGCAGCTATGGGCGTGGTTTAGGTGTGTGTCATAGCCGCGACTGTTTGTTCAAAGCAGCAATGGCGGACGTGATAGACAGCTAGTTCATCCAAACACCTGCCAGATTTTTTTTTTTTTAAAAGTGCCTGCCCTTTTACAAAGGACGGCTTCTCAGATAGTTCTGTGTTAACAAACCATCTGGCACATCAGGTTAGGCCATTAAGGCTCTGCCTTACTTCTGACATTTCAAGTGATGGTATTTTTTATTACTGGTAGGTACAGGGTACACATTTCCTTGGTAACCAGCCGTGTACAAAATAATTACACCGTATGCTCATTTTCATTTCCAGTTTCTGAATAAATTGTCCAGGCCAACTTCCTTTATAATAATATGTACTGTGAATACACTGCTCATTACTGTAGGCATGTTGCCAAGGACACTGAACACTGAATTCCAATTAGTCAACAACTATGGTGACTTTCAGTACAATGAAAAGCATGTATTTGTAAATAGATTTGCAACCTTGGGAGGTCAGACTACACAAACACACAAGAGGCTACGCTCAAGGACATCATTCACACTACGGCTGTTAGAACAAAATCCAAAAGTCCAATATAATTCAAAAAGTAAAAAAAAAAATCAATAGTAATCGAATGCTGAAATTACTTTTTTAATGTTTATTTTTGTATAAATGTGTTGGCAACACAAGGCACTGTGAGATCTTTGGGCATATATATACGGTAGAGAGACCGAGTAATGTTACTAGAAAGCGAGTGACAGGCTGTGGCTGTGAATCAAAAGGATGGGAAATACTGTTTTAACATGAAATTAAAATTGACATCCACCAAGGAAAAATGCTTATGTTACCATTAATTAAATAAAATAGGTTTTTGTTTCCTGACTGCGTCGCGGGTCATAGATGCTTAGCTAGGAGCTTCATGGAGACAGCTAATGTTAACGTTAGCTGCCCTTCAACTTCATATATTAACTCAGTGGTTCCCAAACTTTTTCTGCAGGGCCCCCCTTTTGTAGATACAAATATTTGATGAAGTAAAACAAAGCGAAGGGATAGTCAACAGACACAATGCGATTCAACTGGGAGATTGGCAGTCAGCTCCTTAGATCAAATTGTGGTCACGGTATTTTCTTGCCTTTGTTTTGGTAGTTGTGGTGTTTGGTGTAGCTTCATCGTCTGCTTTATGTTTACCTCACAGTCCTGTCACAAACCTTTCCATGTTTTGCGAGCAGGGCAGCATTGTCACGCCCTCCCAGTTATACCTCCGGACCGTCCCTAGGTGTCGCACCCCCCAGTTTGGGAACCACTGTATTAGCTTATAATATCTGTATTCTCATTAACGTGACAATCTGCAAAAACAAAACACAAACAAAAACAAAACACAGCTGATTGCAGAATGATTTGTTCATTTTCTTTTTTTACCAGTAAAGGCAGTGTTACAACAGTGACATACAGGGTCAATGACACATACAATACATAGACAATACATAAAGTATGTATAGACAGTGACATACAGTGAAGACCATAACATACAGCATACAACAGTTATTAACAGTTATTAAGAGACTAAGAGAGCGGTGCACGAGAATGTGGAGGTATATGTCGCGTGTAAGTGTATAAATGTTGGGGTGTTTGAATGTTAGGAGGGTAGATATGTGTGTGTTTGAAGATCCTGAGCAGGTTGACAAATGTGGTGAAGACAATAATAGGGAAGAAGAGAGAAAAACAACAAACTAATGAATTAATTCATAAAATTAGGAGAGAAAGGAGGGGGTGATGTGTAAAAAAATATACACTACCGTTTTTTTAATCAGGGCAGCAGTTTTCAGATTACATTATATGATTAGATAATTGCAAAAGGGTTCTCGACTGTTGTAGAAAGAAGTGGCTGAAGAAACGCTTGAAATTCCATGCTTTTTGGTCTAAACGTTATACCAATATTAAAAGTGGTACAGCTCCCATATATTTTTTACACTCTGGGGTGGGCCTGATATCATTGGAAAGGAAACACTCTCAAGTTTTTGTTAAAAGTGTCAGGGTGATTCTAGGCCTTACTGACACAGAGTTACAGAGGCTAGAATGGTGTTTTTTTATTTCCATCCAAGTCATCCATCTGTAAAATGATTAGAATACACTGCTGTAAACACATCTGACAGGTGACAGACAACACGTTTTTGCAACAATGCTATTTTTAATTTCCATTTAAAAGTGCAAAGAAAAATGCCAAAAAACTACAAAATAAAACACTTCTCAAATACACAAACACACCCACATCAATCACCTTTCCAATGATATCAGGCTCACCCCAGAGTGTCAGAGTATATGGGAGCTGTACCACTTTTAATATGGGTATAACGTTTAGACCAAAAAGCATGGATTTCAAGCGTTTCTTCAGCCACTTCTGTTTCCAACAGTCGAGAACCCTTTTGCAATTATGTAAACACATAATGTAATCTGAAAACTGCTGCCCTGATTAAAAAAACAATGCAACTGATCTCAGCTGGTATTCTGTCTGTAATGGAGTGGAATGGACATTTCTAAGTGACCCCAAACTTTTGACCAGTAGTGTATATATAATAAATTTCTTAATTAGTCTATAGGATATGTCTTTCAAGAACACATAACAACACCTATTTATATAGACATCTCTCTGCTTTAATCACTTTGTTTTGTAATACTGTCTGAATTAAGAATTATCTCTTAAATATCATGATCTTGCTGGTCATATTATCAAGAATCCAAGATGATACATTTTTAAAGCTTCTTGTTTTGTTCAATCTGAATGATTGTGTTAGACTCAACTAACTTCCGTTAGACTCAATAAATTAATGTTTATCTAAGTGGGTGGTGTTTGCTCTTGTAATTTGAAGAAAGCGTAATTATCATCCGTCTTTTGGCCTTTGTAGCCTACGCTTTGTAGCCTATAGGCTCTTCAGCCTGTCGACAGAAGATTCATATAACCGCCTGTGGTACATAATGTTAATTAGGCATTAATAAAAATAGACCTATTAGGGGGTTCTTTGCTTTAAGCACAGATCCTAAGCTACTTTTCAAAAAGCTACTCATCAGGTTTTGCAACAAAAACATATGTGCTCATTGTTTCATTTCTCATTAAGATTGCTGTAGGCCAATAATGTGTTTGTCTCACACAGTTTAATTTGTTGGGGCAATGACTATATGGCCAGTCTTATTTTAAGATAAGATGTAATGTATATTACATTTAAATTGAAGTCTGTATGCAGTTATACATATTACATTGGCCATGAGTATAAAACAAATAAATAAAAGTCTTTCAAATAATAAAAAAAATCATTTTATGGTTT
The DNA here is from genome assembly GCA_023566125.1 of Zingel zingel. Lineage (NCBI taxonomy): Eukaryota > Metazoa > Chordata > Actinopteri > Perciformes > Percidae > Zingel > Zingel zingel. The sequence goes on from CM042320.1 coordinate 28,213,365, forward strand.
TACAGAGAGACCCAAATGCAGACTCAGGAGTAGATGATAGAAAAAGGGATTTATTTTTAAGGAAAAAGGGGGATTTGAGGTGGGATGAGCAAGGTGGCTGTTGGTGGAGTCAGAGGGTTAGTAGTAAGGGGTAACAGCTGGAGATGTTGGAGCCAGGCAGATGAGTGAGCTGAAATTGGACTGGCTTGCTGACGTTTCATTTCTGGGATTGTTCAGGTGCCGGATGTCACACTTTTCAGCCGGATGTCCGTTACCTCCCACTTTCTTTGTGTTGGCATTTTAAACTCCGGTGGATTTATGAGGACTATGGTTAACTGCTCCTCAGATCTCTGCAGGGTAAATCCAGACAGACAGTTAGACTATCTGTCCATTCAGAGTTTTCTGTTACACGACTAAAACAACCTTTGATCGTACACGTTCCACCAAAACAAGTTCCTTCCTGAGGCTATTTTGCAGAGGCACCGTGGCTCTGTACGCCGCTTAGCATCACCCATGACAATTGTGATTGGTTTAAAGAAATGCCAATAAACCAGAGCACGTTTTTCTCCCATCGCGGAATGCTGTGTGGACTAGCCAGACCCTCCTCCCCAGCGCTGTGGAGGAAGGGCTGGTAATGTGAGACTAGTCCTACGTTTACACGTGGCCGGCTATTTTCATAAATGGACATTTCAACCTCTCTGTTTTCAAAAATAACATTGTGCACAGCTGTCAGTTTTCAGAAAAGTTTTTGTTTACATGTACCCGTGTATATATGCCGTCAATGCCATCAAGAGCATGCCAAACTGTAGGTGGCAGCATAACGAGAAGCTCAAGCCCACATTAGCCAATCAGAATCCCGAAAATAGCAACAACAGCAACGAATCACTTCCTCTTTCTCGGCTGCCTAAACCTCCGTTTGCAAAAGTGCAAACGAAGTTTTCCAAAATCTCCACTCTGGCCGGAGGTTTTAGAAAGAATTGTTTTCAGAGGCGAATTCTCCATTTGCGTGTAAACGAAGGGCACAAACGAAGGGACATTTTTTCAAAATAACCATGTACGTGTAAACGGGGCATTGGTCAGGCACAAAGACATTCAAGAAATAGACACTATACTAGAACGAGGAAAGGCCTGAATCGTTATCTACCACAGAAGCTGAGTGAACGATCTGGCGATGAGCGGCTGAATGACCGGGGTAGATATACTGAGCTTGATTATCTTGATGGAAGGCAGGTGCGGATGATCAGTTGCAATCAGGAGCTAGGAGAGAGTAGAGGAGTGCTACGCCCACAGACAAAGACACAGAGACAGACAGGAACACACCGGGGAGGGGGAAAAAAAACCATAGAGAAACACAAGGAAAACCCCAGGGTCACCGCAGTGACCGTAACATTTCATTCACACATACAATGTGTGAAACAGCAGGTGATGTGAACTTGCATCTCTACTCTGTTGAGTGGTCAAAACCCATTATAGTGATCATTCTGTGTCATACACCACTGCATTTGCTGTGGTTTTACTGGTTTTACTGTAAAGCCTCTGAACGCCCACACAGGTGATTTCAGTTGTTATACATTATACATTATTAGTATCCATTATAATGTAAGAGTATCTGCTCAGGTTGAAGGTGGGCCAGAGCTTTGATGGGAATGTATCACAAAACTTTTCTAGCAATAGGAATGATAAATGTGTCATTTGTCCTGCCTTAACATGTGCAACAAAGCTAACAAGAGCCTCAGGAAGATATCAGTCAAACACCTGGGTGGATGTTCAGGGCCTTTAACATACAGTACAGGTCTATGATGTGTGGGGATTTTTTCAGCTTTTCCCTGCATTCAAAAAGCATAATATGAGCACTTTAATTTTCTCTTTCAGTTGTAAAAAGTGTGCTGCAGAGCAGAGTGCCAGCGCTGTTTTCTCCTGCTGCATTTTTTCTTCCTACATTGTTACCTTGGACACTATTTGTCCGTAAGCACTGTATATATTAATAAAAAATGTAAAAAGGAATTGTACTCGGCACATCATTGGTTTATTGGAGTTTTCTAATGTCAAATCACTTCATTGATAGTTAACATAGCTTTTAGTTATGAGTCAGCATTTCCTGTTGCTATTAGTTGTGGGTTTGCACTATTATTTTGGTATATGTATAGGTTTCATCTAATTTGTCTAAATTGTCTTTTGTTCTTTGTAACAATTTTACAGTAAAAAACAATAAACAAAGTAAAGTTTCTTCCTTGAACCCTAAGAAAATAGCCTAGAAATCTAAACGCACCCTAGCGGCAGCAAATGTAATTTGCAGCCAGGGTCAGTCTAGCAACTCTCCGTTGGCTTGCAGAAAACCCAATTCTGGTCAGGCCAATCACATCGTGTATAGAGTCGGTGGGCGGGGCTTAACATAATGACGGCAGAGTTGCGATGGTTCCGCGTGAATTCCCTGCTACTTGAAAACAAAGAAGATGGCTGCTGCTGCTGGCGAACAGCGGCCTTTCGAATTGGCTTTAACCGCAACTCTGGAAGACTTGGAGTTAAGCACTGAAGTCATTCTTAAAAAATGAAGATGTGTTCGGAGTTTTGCTGACCGGATACAGCAAAAGTTGAATCTATTATCTAGCGTTGCTCTGGCTGGCTATGAGTGCAGAGGGAATTTGAAAGACAACCCGTTTATCCCGCCCCTCGGATTGAGCCCTGCCAATGGTGAGTTCCCAGACCCAACATCTTGATGTGGGTCTGGCTTGTCAGGCTACCAAGAAAAGTTAAGCCTTGAGTTTTTTGGAGAACTTTACACTGTTAGCTGTCGAGCTTTGAAGAAGCAACTCATTGCAAGGACAGTATAGCCTCTGCCTCTCTCATGGGCGTAGGTGTCATACTGCCCCCTTCTTACTGGAGGAATTGTTGCACTTGAGTCACGTTCTAGCTGTTCTTCAAAAATAAAATCCTTTACTATATATATCCTGCTACTTTCAAGGTTTTTATTGGGGGAAGTGATCTAAATATTGAGGGGGGGCATCTCCCTCAATATTTAAAACATATGCATTTGTCATAAGCATAGGATTTTTACAAAATGTAGCCACCTTCCCAATAAGCTAGCATGCCATGGTTGCTACGATTTGATTCTTAAGATTGTCTAGTTACCTATGATACCAATAACTATCTCCAATTTATCTTCAAAACTGAGCCTGCTAAAGCCGCTGAAAGTCAAAAAGTCACCTACCCCCGCTGCCGGGCTGTTGGAATGGCAAAGGGGTTGGTTATGAAAATATCATTGTCATGGTTAAAAAAAGAAACCAATATCGGGCCTTCCTGGTGGCCTAGGCTTTAAGGCACAAGCGTTGTTGATCCATTCATCAACCCCGACTATAACAACACTACACTACTTCTCTTGTCATAATTCACATGGCCCCTACTGCTCCATCCCAGGGCAATGAAAACATTGCCAATTCGAGGCACTTGAACAATTAGTGCTGTCATTTTTCTACCTGTCTCCATAAGAATGTTCACTCTGTACGAATAGCTTTATTATACAGCATTGGTGCTATTCTCATTTCTTTGTTTTATTTCATGTTTTTTGCTTTGGTATGTATTCTATAAGTAATCTATATGCCTAATAAAAGCAGGCAGATACCTTGAGTTGGCTTCGCTGTTCTGGTTGCCAGTTTTAGATATTTAGGAGATTTTTTTTTAATTTTTTTTTTATCTTACTCCCACATAAATCTCAAACATATTGAATCAAAAGATGGATCTAAAACAGCTGCCATGTTATTTCATTTTTAAAACCTGAAGCACACAACAGTGACAGTCCAAGAGTCTTGTTTGTCCAATCAGGTGTCTGAAGGGATGATGTGATGATTGATTGTAGGCGATTGATTGATTGATTGATTGATTGCAGCATATTTAGAATGGCATCAGTCATAAGCAAATGCCTATTGAGCCATGTAATACTGCAAGGACCAAAACAATCTTTTCTTTTAATAACCTCTATTTTCTGTGTTGCTTGTCTGCATGGCACTTTAAGTAAAACCCTAGATGATTACAGTCATTTGCTTTTACTGTCATTTATAAATAGAGGAAAATCTGACAGTAGTTGTGTCTTTATTCCCAGAAACAAAAAGCATTTTAGCATCAGCGTTGTGTCACTAATTTCATCTGAAGAGTCCACTGACCAACAGTAGTGTATTCCTGCACATCAAATTGATGAAATACAGACAATAAATTGTCACAAACTTGTTCTGCTTTTAAGTCAGTTCTAGTGGCAATTATGTCTTACAGATGTGTTGTTCTCAGAAAGTAGAATGTGACAGTACATCTAATTAAAACCATGTCTCAGCAGTGTGTTAATGAGAAAAAAAATTCAATGTTAATGAAAATAAAACGGGACCTGTAAAAAAGTGTGCTGAAAGCAGCCTTATTTAACTTCAAATGGCTGCATGATTCCAATTTACTGAGAATTTGGGAGAAAATAAGTGGTATTCATTATTCACAAATTATAATCAATAATTGACTCACCATGACTAATTCATGGACAGTACTCTGAATGGTAATACGACAGGGATAGCCTCAGCCAAATTGCCATTGATGTCAAAATGTGGAACAAATGCAAACCCACTTACACATAGGCTAAATGTAATGCTGCAATAATTAAACAAAATACAAGGCCAAGATTTACTGACTTGCTCATCTGATCACCATCATTGCTGTGTGTGTTAGTGTGTTTGTGTGTGCGTGCGTGCATGCAGGTGGATGGATGGGTGGCTCTATGATCTTGTGCTTACTACAAAAACTTTACTCAACACAGTGGTTCTTTCTTAGACCTGAGGAAACTGGACAGACAGCTGAATCTATGGGAAGTGTGTTACAGATAACTAGATAATTTTACTAATGGACTGCTTGTAGTTTAATGTCATTCATCCCCAAAACATCATCTGGCGAACAGCTCCTGTGTGGTCGCACTACGTCAAACAGTGGCCATCCATTATGATGCCGGGTGGTGATGGCGCAGTGGATATGACACTAATAATAATAATAATAATAATAATAATAATAATAATAAGTTTATTTGATATAGCACCTTTTTTTCATTTGTAAAACGGTTTCATCCTCTTGTGAAAAATGGAAAGAAAATGCAAAATAGCTGTTGTATCATTATAATTTATATACTTCAAATTTCAATTTGTGTGTGTGTGTGTGGGGGAGTACGTTTAGCCTATGTGTAAGTGTGTTTGCATTTGTTATTTTTTATATTTTTTATATTTGTTACATCCAACAGGAAATAAGCAAGGAAAAAATAATTGAAAGACCAATGAAAATCATTTAAAAGATTAAAACCTAAAACCCAAAGTTACAAACATGAGTCAAAAGCGAATTTTAGACAGCAGCGTCTTCAGCTGCTTTTTAAAAGCATCCACAGAGATGGCAGAATGTAAGACAATTGGAAGGGCGTTCCACACACATTTAACCTGATAAACTGATTAACCAATATACGGTGGAACCTATATGCTCAATTAAATATACTTTGGCAGGAGAGCCAAGTGAGGAGTCACAGAAAAATTAGTCTGGATCAATGGAAGTACATTTTCAGGATAAAGCCTGGTATCCGGCGCATGACATGTAAGACATTACAGACTCACCTATAGGTGAGATCAAATCTTTCTTCAGACTAGCACTGCTGCTGTCAGAATTTTAATGAGGCCATTACGATCTTTTTTATTTCCTCATATGATTTATGATTTAACTTTCATTCATCCTCTCTTTTCTCCTTCTCTTTGTCCTCCCCCATATGCTGTCCCTTTCACTCCCTTGTGTCTTGTCTTGACTGCACCTTTTTCTCTTTCATTAGTTTCCACTGTATTTCTTTTTCTTCAGTCTCACATCCTGTCCTTACCCCCCTTCCCTTCTTCTCCCCTTTCACCTTGTCTCCTCACAACCCTCTCATGTCTATCAAAGTCGGTATAATGAGAGGTAATATTTCCGGTCCATACACTCACGAGGGCCAACCCTGTCATGCCCTGTATTCCCATGGTTCCCATGGTTACCATTGTACACCTTGGCAGTGCGTTCCAGAGACAAACACTTCCATGCCGGATTTTAAGGTAATGACAGTGGAAATTAAAATGTCATGCTGGTAATATCCTAAGACACACTTAACCCTTGTGTTGACTTCGGGTCACATTGACCCGTTTTACATTTTTGTTTTATATCAGAAAATATGGGATGTAGAAATAAGCGCTGAAAATGTGTAGAAGAAAAGACAACACAAGGCTTAAAAAGGTTGGTACTTAGATATTTACTGCAAAAGTGTTGTGTTCAGTTAAAGCTTGAGTGCGTAACTTTTTGATATTAATAAACATTATGTTACATTCAAGCCATTGCCGAATGAGTTGCTACAAAGCTAATTAAGACTAGCAGCTCCACACAACTCTCTCTGGATTTCTCAGTATGACTATGTTCAGAAGATTGTGGCGTCCAGTGACTTTCGCTCGCTGAAACTCGAGTGATGATAATTACCTCTTCTGAAGGGTCTATCATGTTTTTTTTTTATCCTCCGTGTCCTCCTTCGCTACTAGCAAGGTTTCTTCTAACTTTATTATCCTTATTAGTTTCATTATTGCTAGCCAAGAAGGTAAAATTACAAAATGTTGTGTGATCGGTGGAATCTGTGGACTGTCTGACTGATTATTGTGTCCACCAACACTGAGTGTTATCGACTCTTCTCTCCCTCTTCATGTCCTCCGATTCCTCGCTCACGTATCCTCCACCTTGTCTCCCTTGCTGCTGGGCTTCTTCTTCCTGCCCTTCCTGCTGCCTCGTTGAAATATGAGTTCATAGATGAATTACATGACGAGTTGTGGCACCTTGGTGCAAAGACGCGGCTAATGAGAGGCAATTACCAAGATGCGGAACTCATTAATGGACTTTTGCAATCGTTTGTCTCACTCCTCCATCAATGGGGAGGGACGTGAGAAAGGGAGAACAGTGAGGGTAATCGTTAAGTGAACTTTTGAGTTTGTTCCTCAAGTTAAAACCAGGTTCCCAGGAAATGTGCTGGGCTTTGAATCAAATGGTGGCCAAACAGCGGAATTAAAGCCCATCTCATGATGCCCGCTGGCCCAAAAAGTCTTTTCCCTCCTATAGACCTACATGGCGAAAAAGAAGTCTGTAAAGGGCCGCACGATTAACTAATGTAATTCCCATCCAAGTTAGCAGAGCGCTAAACCGAATGCAGCTGGCATGGCCAGCGGATGTCTCTAGTGAGCCTGCTCTATCGGCCACAGAGTGCGAAAGCAGTGCCAATCATCTGGGTAATTTGATATGCGATTTTGGCTCCATAATGGCTTTATGCGCTACTGAACACTCTCATAGGAATAAACGGGGCTCTGCCTCAAACACTGTATCCAGTTTTTTTTAAATAAATCAATGGTTAAAATGTTTTATCCAAAAGTCAAGCAATGTTTCAATCTACAATTGATCACAATTTGAGGCAACACTGTGCCAGTAATATTCACTGCCCAATCCGGAAACAAAACTGGGGCTAAGGCATTGCACCATTATTAGCAATAGCAGTTAGCAGCAATAACTTCAAATGTATGGCTCTAGGCTGGGGTGTACTTATTTTGCAATGGTCAGGGAACAGCAGTTAGCAACAGCAGTAACAGTTTGGATAATCTTTGAGGCTTATGACTGCAAATAAGTTAATGAAATAGATTTATTGAAATGTTATAGCATTGGAAAGACAATTACAGATTAATCAAATATTCAAGCCTGTTTCCTAAAAAATTACTTTCCCATACAACAAAACTGCAAATCCCAATTAATTTTCGAGGAAAAGGTATTTTCCAGCAACAGTTGCTGCTTTAAACACATTATTAACGTTGAGAATTTAAGAAATAGATGGGGGTTGGGGTTGAAATAAGTGTGTTTGTTTTGTAATTTAAGTTATGTATGTAACTTACATACATGGTATTGTAGAGAACACAAACAGTGGTCTCCTGGGTGAAAGTCCTGTTTGTTTTATCCATCCATCCGCCCCAACCTTCTCACTAATCAGGCTTTCAGGGACTTTGATTAGAAACGTATTTGTGATACGTCAAAGACTAACACAATCCGGGACGAAATATGTTTCCCTTAAAACGTAATGTAAAATTTCATTGTACAGGTATGTATTTACATTTTAGGATACAGGGCTGAAATATCACATGCAATGCCTCATTAGACATTCTATCAGCAATAGATTCCAACAAAGCCCAAATTCAATAAACAAAAAAACTCAACACACAAAGCAAATTGCATTGGAGAATCCCCTGGGGGTGCAGTAGGACCAAGGGTGGGAAAAAGTAAATTACAAACGTGAAAAGAAAGTCGGAACAATGAATGGTTATAGAAACAGTAGGAGCATTCCAATTGAAGTCCAACAGTAAGATCATAATAAGTCCAAAATTGATAAAACAAGACCAATATAGTATGTCTAAGGTTAAGCCACTATACCATTGTAAAAAAGTATTAAACTTTCAGTGAATTAATCAAAGTAAGAAGTAAGAAGGTGTGAATGGGTTAATGGAGACACCCAGTTTCACCCTCTAGTTAACCCTAATACAGTATGAGAATGTGTAACAATACTGACAGTACACACCAATGATGGCTACTGCCTGGAGCTCTAGAAAGTGTTTTAAACAACTTAAACAACAATTTGAATTTCAAAGGAGCCATCTTATTTAATGACAGCTGGGTGTTCGGCTAGATAGAGTAGGCACAGTAGAAAGCTCTGCATCCTGAGGAGTTTGCTAACAAGGAGGCTGATATCAACTGATATATTGACGCATGCAAAAGGTAGGTTCAAAAAGTATGTCCGACCAAGATGTTTTAATATTTCAATACATTAGTAAGAGAGCACTTCCAATACATGGTTATACAGTCCAAGATCCCTCTGGAACTAAAGGTGAGCATGTCATTGTTGTCAGCTAAATTCAAGACATGTAGCCAGACTGCCTCTTGCTCCACTTCACTAACCTTATGACTCTACAAATCATCCTACAGAGGATGTCCAAATATCGACAGTAAGGTTGCTTTCATACCTCCCTGGAGCGTTTGGTCGCATAGTCCGGTTCGTTTGGACCGGTGTGAAAGCTCATCCGAACTCTGGAGCGGATCAAGCAAACAAACTCTGGTCCGCTAAAAAACAGGGGTCACGGTTTGCGGTTCACAACCGGCCCGAAGGCTCAACGTGCGCCTGCCAGCACGGTATATGGTCGAGCGACATAGAGAGTGAGCGTTGTTAAAACAAAGCAGTGAATCAGAGAACTACGTTTTCGTCATTTCAGCACTAGAAATGCAGCTGTAGCAAGCATCTCACTATCACTACCGTTAACCACATTTATATTTAGACGCAACAAATGATATCTAGCTACAAAAAAAGCCTGAAAGTTAGGACGGAAGTACAAAGAGGTGTTGTTATGGAGATGAAACACCGTCTCGTCTCGTTGCGTTGGTGTTAACTGGCAGGTTTCAGGAAGTTGCAGACCCGTGCGTTGCAAGTAGCTGCAAGTTTACACTGGTCTTTCCATCGAAGCATGAAATATTCGACTATTCGGGGTCACCCCTAATGCACACCCTCTAAGGCTGAGATCTTCAACAGGGGGTCCGGGACCTCTAGGGGATCCTCAAAGTAGCTGCAGGGGGGCCGCCAAATTATTGTTCAATGGTTTAAAACATTTTTTTAATATGAAATATATCTGAAAATATACATGAATCCAACATATTATTACTAAAGATACTTTTTTTTTAATGTACACAACACTGATGATGGGCTTACTGGCCTACAGCTAAGGTAGACATTAGGTAGCCATACACAGATACAGTTAAGCTTAAGGATTTACTGTGCCACATTTTAACATTATAACATGATGTATAAATATATGAATATGCCCAATAAAAAGGTATGTGTAAAGGCTTTAGGCCGCCCTACACGTTATTGTAGGTCCTGTTTAATATGCAACTAAATTGTATACAACATATGTAGTAAGGGGTCCCTGTTCCGTCTCTCTTTCAGCGAAGTGGTCCTTGTCCTAAAAAACATTGAAGACCCCTGCTCTAAGGCTGTGTTTGAGTATAAAACCTCCTGGCTCCATACTGTATCTATGGGGGAGCAGGGCATGCTTGTTCCCACTCACTCTCACACAGACAAAGCACAGGGCTGGCCTTGAGAGAGCCCCAATGACTCCCATCACTCTTTGTCGAGGATATTGACTGGTAAACTTCTCGGAGGGATCTCCATGAAAAATGGATGGCTGTGTCATTCTTCTTATCCTGTCATGGCTCGTGTTGTACTTGGTGCATTAAGTGTGTCAACAGGCAGTGGAAAATCACTCATGCACCAACTGTTTCTAACTGTTACCTTGCTCCTTAGAGGAAAATACATCATACAACATTGATCCTGTTCTGTGCCTCTAGTCTGTTCTCTCTTTATGACAGGATATGACAACATAATATAGGACCACAGTCCATGACAGTGCAGGGAGCTTATATCATGAATCAACTCCAAGTAGAGGTTGAGGGGTTTAGTGAAAGTCACTGGATTAGAGCGAGCTGGAAAGAAAGAGAGACTACTTAGATAAGACCACCGGTGGACTTCTTATATATATATATATATATATATATATATATATATATATATATAGACACGTAGCGCACGCTCTTACTGGGTGAGCCAGAGGTCGCCCCTACATCTTTTATAAATGATAAAACAATGGACTTTTACACAGCGTGTTATGTGCATGTTGAGAAAGAGACAGTGTATGTGAGCGGGGAGAAAATTATATAATAATTAATAAAATAGATTACCTCTCTGGTGTAAGTGGCAGAGCTGTAATACTTACATGCAGTCTGAGTTCCATTTCAGGTCATAAGATGTTTAAGTTGATCACCTCTTCTAGAATTTGTCTTGGTTGTGGGTTTTTTTGTTGTGGTTTTTCCTGTAATTTCTTTCCAATCTGTCCTTATTTGTTCACTGTCTGCTGTGTTCCTGTATTATTTAGTTGTGTTTTCCTAGTTCCATCCGTGTGTATATTCATGCTTTAGTTTTGTTTCATTTTGTAGTCTCTTGTTTCTCATGTATTATGTCTTGTTTTGCTTTCTGCCTTGTGTATTTTCCCGCCTTAATGACTGTCTGCCCTGGCCTGATGTGTCTCACCTGTTCATCGGCCTCATGTCACCTGTCCCTCATTACTACCCTTGTTACCTCGTGTATTTAGTCTTTTTGCTTCCTTTGTCTGTTGTCGGATCGTTGCCTTAATCCCCTGCATCATTCCCAGCGTTTGTTCCTTAAGTTGTTTCTTTGTGGTTTATGCTTCTCTTAGTTTTCAGTGTTCCCAGGTTGTTGGTTTTTGTTTGGATCTTGGTTACCAGTTTTTTTTCCGCCTGCTTTAGGACACTTCTTGTTTGTAAGCTGTTTTATTTATTAAACCTTTAAAATCTACCTGCTGCCTCCACACTCTACACTTTTGCATCCCTAGACGTGACAGAATTTGACTCATGCTGCTAGTTTCACAGCAATAAACTGGCTGATGCTGTGTGTGTGTGTGTATGTGTGTGTGTGTGTGTGTGTGTGTGTGTGTGTGTGTGTGTGTGTGTGTGTGTGTGTTCGCGTTTAACTGCATTCGTGGGGTCCAAAAACCGGGAGTTCAGTATACTTGTGGGGCCCAAAATGCTGGACCCCACAAGGTTAAAGGGCTGTTTGAGGGTTTAGACTTGGTTTTAGGATTAGGGTTATAATTAGGTTATGGTTAGGGTGAGGGTAAGGGTTAAGGTTAGGCATTTAGTTGTGATGGTTAAGGTTAGGGTAAGGGGCTAGGGAATGCATTATGTCAATGATGGGTCCCCACAAAGCTAGTGAAATGTGTGTGTGTGTGTGTGTGTGTGTGTGTGTGTGTGTGTGTGTGTGTGTGTGTGTGTGTGTGTGTGTGTGTGTGTGTGTGTTTTGAAATTGTATAGCAATGTTTGAAATTACAAAAATAATGTTCAGTTACTAAATCCTACAAAATAATGTTACAAAAATGTTGAGTTGTTGTAAAAGGGAGTGCTACTGCTTTAGTTTTGTTTTCTAATGGTATAGTACATGTTGATAGCATCTCCCACTAGTGTACTGCTCACATTTTTCATGCAGTCTTGCTGAATAATAAACCCATCTCCTCCACAGAGGTGTGTTAAACATAATCAACAACACATTTCAGGTTAAATAAGTCACTAGAAGCTGCACTGATCAATGTTTTTATTACATGACTGTGTGTAAAGAGAAAGGGGTCACTTATAGCGATGAACCAACAGAGAATTATCACTACAGTTGCCCTCAAATCTGCACTTTGGCACTTAGCATCTTTCAGCTCATTGTTTTGGTTTTACTGTATGGCCCACAACTTTTTGGGGTTCAGTCTCACGGCTCTCATCAGCCCTGATCGCAGCAACAAGCTGTTTTTAGCAAACAAACTCTAATAAAACTACTGTACTGTATGCTTGCTGTACAGCTTCAAAGAAATTACAGGCATGAACATGGTAGAGCAGTTAGCGGCTAATGCCTAGTTCACACTATGTGATTTTCAAAGTCGTCAGATCGCTGTAGTGCTCACACTACACAACTTGCTGTCTAATAATCTGGAGTTAACGCCGATTTGCCTCAGATCTGGGGCTTTTGTGTTTGCTCCAAAAACTGTTGGAGAGTTACAAATCAGGGCTAAAGTTGTGTATTGGTAACTGGGCATAAAGAGTCCAATATTTACATTTATTGGGTGGCCAGAAACATGACTCCAAATGAATATTAATGTTGTTCCATGTCCGCTGGATGTAAGGGCAACTGTTTGCTAACACGTTGGCCACATCAACTTTATAAGATGATAATGTTATGTTAACAGATTGTTCTTTTGTACCTAAGTGGCCAACAGCATAACTGCACTGCTTTAAGAAACAAAATACTATTTTCATTATGTATGAGGCAACAACAAAACAGTAAGGAAGCCAAGATAAAGACAGGTCCCCAAATGGGTGAAGCTCTTTATTTCTGCAGCATAGATGTGAGAACCTGGACAGTAGTGTTGTCACTTCAGCTTCCACAGCTATTGAAATAAAGGAAAGTGAGGAAATGTGTCTGGAGTTAGAGGCTGACAGGTCTTCCAAGATAAATCACAACTGTACAGACTGAAATAAAGAGTTGGGGAGAACATCTGTGTATGGATACATGGTAATGTAGTGAATATGTTTGTGAGAGAGACAGCAAGTGTGTTGTATAGTTTGCTCGTTCAACGTAATCCTAAAATTGTAAAGAGGACTTAATGTTTGGCAGTCTTTGCTCTTTCTCAAGCCCAGTTGGACTGGGCCTTGACTGGCTTTCTTGGACTGCTCTGTCTTGGACTTAACTAACTACAACCCTGGTAATCTGCTTATGTGCCGTAGCGATCTGCTTAGATGATGATCCTTCCTCAGAACGAAGCTGATCATACAGAGAGCATGTCTGACACATTCAAAGCCTCTTGTCCTTGCCTATTACTTTGAAAACTATCAAAGAACCACTGATGTCCAGCAAAGCTAAACAGCGGGGCACGACCACTGATTAATTAGTTTCTAAAACTCATCAAATGATCAAATGGCAAGAGAACACAGTTGTGGACATCCTTATTTTACATCATAGTTCTGATTATCTAAGATAGTATAAAAGGGAATATGTGGAGAGGCAGTTAGAGTAGTGCTACATGCAGACGGGAGCTGATTAGAATTGTCACTCCCTCATTAGTTGTACAGTGTGGATTCCATCAAGCATGTTTGCAATTTAGCTTTTATAGGAGGTGTGGAGGTCAGAAAAAAACAGCATTGCCTACACATCCAACACCATAAGACAGGGTGGCCTTTTCAAGGACCCCCCCCAATAGTTACTATATCAATGACTCAGATACACAATTACCACAGCATGGGGAAACAATGAATTATACATTAGCATAACACTTTTTTTCCTTTGGTTGGCTTCTTGCCACCTTGAAAAAGAACATTTTCTGTCATGACAGCCATTTTACACCAGCAGACTTTACAAAGAAGCAGAAGCTAGTCTCTGAGAGCTGACCTTTAGTGTAGAGCAGCAGTGACGACAGCCATGAGGATATTTTTTTTAGCACCGTCTTGCTTTTTATGAGGAAATGCGTGTGTTTCAACAATGCCACTATGAAAAAGGACAAAGTCAATCATACCAGAGAGATGCCAATGGCACTTCCTGCTAATTGACGGTAATAGTGTGCTTTTTAAGGCGCTGACTGACTGAGGCCCTGTCAGTATTAGGGAAATGTTAGGGGGATAGTAGTCTCCGCAGGCCATGTATTAGATTTGAGCTTTATTCTCAATGTGGGGCAACAAGTGCCCAAGGCTTTCTAAAAGACATTTCTCTCTGTCTCTCTCTCTCTGCCGTTCATACTGTAAATTATAACACAGCTGACGTTCCCTCATGCCACTCATTGCTTAACCATTTTCATAATTACAGGCTCTAGCAACATGTGGCTGGCATCTGATGGGGAGATGAGTTAATGTGCGTGACATTAAGTGATTTTTTCTTTTTTTACTTCTTACTTTAGTATTTCCTTCTCCCCATCCAGAGTGAGTCACTGTATAATACAGTAATATCAACGTGCTCAACCTAAGAATATGGAAACAGTTCCTTTCTTAGGATTTATTACTGTGATTAGAAAAAAACACTTATTATCTAGACACAGAGTAATGGCAAAGAGATGTATGTATGCATAAGTGTGTGTGTTAAGTAATTCCAAAAAGGGGCAGATGTTTGTAGTTTTGGCCATTATTTCTGGGAACACAAAGATGTCATTCCAATGAAGTTGGACACAAGCGATCAGGCAATCAGACAAGTTGTAAACAAGCCCGTGGGCGTGCTGGTCTTACAGGGAAGTGTGTTCAGGTGAATTCTTGGCGTATTGCTATCTTGAGGCAGCGGGAAGTGATCGCGCCATTGACCAACAAAAACCTGATCAATAACGCAGCATTTCATTGTTATCTTAGGCTTATGGACAGCGCACGCACACTATGCTTGTTACACACACAAATTACAATGTGAAATAGTATTATGATATGATCTGCCCACGTGCTTTCACTTCACTCACAAGCAGATCAGTTTCTTCTCCGCCTATTATCTGCCATTAAAATAGCAATGCGCCAAGGTACGCGCCTGGCTTTTAAAGGAATGGGAGATGACACTGCACATTATGCCCAAAACACACCTGATTAATTAAGACACTAAGTACAACCCTTTTGAACCTGGCGCTCTGACCCTTTTTTCCACCGTTATACTACCAAAAGTGGTTTTGTACATGCCCTAAACGCACCTGCGCCAGGCGCTTCACGCCGTGCGCTTAGATAGTTATAAATAGGGCCGTTGGTCTGCAAAGTTTGGTAATAATTAGCTCTTGTTCAAAACAAGTTTGGCTAGCTTAAAATAGAGTGTTATCAATTATTGAGAGAGCTGTTTTAATATAAAGGGGCTCTCTAGTATAATGTCATGCAGCTAGCTGGGTTCCTCTATTGTTAAAATAGAGGAAATGGACAACTATGTGGTACAATTAATATAACAAACTATATTATAACCATTAACATATAACATTAATTTAATATAACATTATTACAACAGAGTTTTTATCTATCGTGAACTATAATAAAATAAAATGACTGATGTTACACTACCATTTCTCTGACCCATCTGTTCTCTGCTGATGAAGAGTTGTGTAATTCAGAGACTTCAGATCATAGACATAAAATTAATAGAAAGGCCATTTCCATTCAAATCAACGTAGCAGAGATGTCAGAGCGGCAGCCATTTTTATGTGTACCCTTTCCATGGTAACGTATAAACTTCTGAATGAGCCGACTTCCGGCAAGTCGTGGAACTGAGGTTTTGCCAACAAATTTTCACTCCCATCGCATTAAAAAGTGACGCTTGGTCAGTTGCCTTTGGCGTTTCATATTGGCGTAAAAAAATCTCCTTTAGTGTCATATTTAAAGTTACGAGGCAGAGAGCCAGCCTCTAAATGAGTCATATTAACTCAATGCTTCATCCACACAAAAAGGTAACGGACATCTGGCCGAAAAGAAAAATTTCCGGCGGAATTTCCGGTGGAATTTCCGGCAACGCCGGAGCAATCCCAGAAGTGGAACGTCGTGGATATAGACTACACAGATGGTACATACTTTTGCACACCCCATTTCTCACTTACTAAAAGTTGATTAAGATCATTTCTATTAGGCTACTTTGTGAAATAGAAAGCCTTCTGTCCATCTCTGGCAAAGATTTTAGTTTTGAATAGATCTTGTATTAAAATGAATAACACAGCATTATGAATGCTGTTTTTTTATAGTCATGTTCTGAATGCTGACCATAGCACACTGTGATTTAGATATCAGCTGGCCCGGTTCAGGATTAAGTCAGAGGAATCACTGCCATGATCATCTTATTAAACGATTCAGCTTCGATTTATATGCTTTTTGCAGATTTGTGCAGAATAAAATAGATGATGTGCTTAATGATTAACCCCCACAGCTATTTATTCAAAGTGAAAAAACAATCATGCAGTTTTGTTAAGTAGGTGAGCGAAGTGCTGGGATTAATCATATTGCTTTGGCCCAACAAACTGTACCTCTTTGTAAATTCAACAAAAACACAGTATGTGGCCAAACCTGCACACATCTAACACCACCACTGTTATGCTATAGGTAAGTAATTGAAAGCAGGATGTGTCAGTATCTGTCATATTGTATCTTTCATTTTCTATGTTGTTGCATTACACACTCTGCACCCATTGTACTGGGGGAGTCAGTTGTCAGAGGTGTGGCTGAGAAGCAAACCATCAACAAATTAATTCATTGGAGACCATACATAGGCTTCTAGTTGTGGTACAATTTTCACTCAATGATGTTGGAAAGACGAGGCAGGATCTCCTTAGATACCCTCTTCAACTATTCCAAACAACAGGAAAGAGATCAGCTTCCAGTCATCCAGCTGCAATGATAAAGTAAATCACAAATTATGAAAAAAAAACAGAAAGGGAGAAACACAAAAAGAAGATATGAAATAAAAGAAAGCTGCTGATGCTGTGCGGGTTCAGATAGATCGCAGCTATAACCATGTGAAGAAAATCCAATGCCACAAGCAAAAAAGAAAGAGGGGGAGAGGGCTCATTTGTCATCTTTCTCAGGACTACTGATGACTCCAGCCATGATTTATCACTCTTACAGAGGCAGAGTTAAATTGAGCCTATGTTGCAATGTCTAAACTCTTGATCTCTCCCTTTGAGAGTAAAGTTTACATCATGTTCGACCCGGCAGTCAGTCAGGGACGTGGCAGGCCACAGAGACGAGGGAAGAACCGAGGCCAAGAGAAGAAGGTGATTAAACAGCATCAGTTTCAAAGAGTCTGCTTTTTCTTTTTTTTTTTTCCTTTTTCTTTTCATGCAGAGATGCCATTCTGGTTATCTGGCAGAGCAGAGAGTGTACAACAGGATTATGGCCAATAGCTAATGAGCTATTTAGTGCTGGCTACATTGCCAGGAGAGATGGTCCTGCTGGCTGCTTAATTCGTACACTCATGTATTATAATCACACAAGTATATGCATGATATATGACAACACACATATTCATTGCAATCTAAATACCAAGTCAGGTTCTCAAATCTAAAACAGACTTTGAAAACTTAACATGTTACGTGTGTGCACGGATTGGCCATCTGGCAATTCTGGCAAATGCCAGAGGGGCCGGACCATTTTTTTTTTTTTATGTGGGCCGGTCAGTTTTAAAAAAAATATACAAATACATTGTCTTTACAGGCCGACAGCGCATAGGATGGGTTTTTATCGCTTGCACAATTTCACTATGGCTATAATAATATAGTATTATTAATTATTAATAATTATATTATACTAATTATATTAATAATAATAATAATAAATGATAAGGATGGGACTGTGTGGCAGTTTGCTCTTTGCAGCCCCGATAAAACAAGCAGAGAAAGTCACATCTGGACATTTGTACAGTTCTTGGTTGGATGTGAACTTTTGAATTGGGCTGCGAGTGATGAAATATACAGACATGAATGCAGATTGAGAAATGCCTATAGTCTGTGTTGTAATTTCCTTACCAGTACAGTAAGTACTCCCCTTTTCAGGAATGAGCACATTTTAAAGGGTGTATGTTAATTTGTGTGTTGGGTGACTGTGTGTCCTTGTGTAGTGACTGTATAAATGCCGCAGGGACAGCACACAATTAAAGGTTAATTGCAGAATATTTAACTAGCAACTAATTTGCATCTGTTATCCCTGAGCAGGTAGACAAAAACAACTACCACAAAACATCAAATAAACTAAACAGCACAATACACCAAAATCCATTAGTGTGAGATAATATAATCTGTATGATAGGTGTTGAAATATCTAGGTTAAGCAATTACATGTATTTCTCTGTTTTCTTCATTGAAAGTGGTACCATACTGTAAGCAAGTATCCAATACCTGTTTCTTTTTTCTGTACTACAGTGAATGTTTAAGTTGCAGTAGAATAAGGATATTTATAGAGGCAAGTTGATTTATATCTTTTTTACTTGTGCTGTGGCATATTTATTATGGTATTTGGTGCTCCAGTGCTGGTATTGGACAGGAGAATTATACAGAGTAGCAATGTAACAGTCAGTATTCAGTGATAAAAACTAGACTGTTGTTTTTATATGCATTTCAATATATGCTATACAGCAGTTTTATTGATGTTTTGTTGTTTCACAGAACAGGAGTTTTAGTCTAGCACAGAGAATGTGAGAGCTGTGTACAGTGAGATTTGTACTTAACATTGGCACCGATTTGTGCCCTTGATCGAATTGACGGCTTGATTAAGTGCGACATTTGCATGGTCCCTCTGTGGCCTTGCTGACCACAGATCATAGCAATCTCTCTGCCAGACCATCGAACTTCATTATCAAACAGCGGAAGACGCACAAGTCAGCAAATCACGACCATCTCAGTGTTTGATCATCTTTATCCTCTGCTTTCTTGTTGTTCCTACCTGTCTCAGGCCTGGGCAGCAAGAGAGACAGAGAGATGGCAGTAGGCAGAGAGAAGGAAAGCGGTAGGAGGGAAGAGCGAACTTGTCGTACTCGTAACAACCCTTTTTGTGTGTTACTAGGAGAGCAGACACCTAGATTAAAAGGGTACATTTTGCTCTCTTTCTGTGTCTCTCATTTGCACTCCCTCTCTAGCATTCTCTTTCATTACCGCAGTGCCTTTTATCAACAGTCTGAATTTAGCTTCGTGTCTGTCTCCATCTTTCCAATTCTTCCTTATATTCAGAACCCCTTTCCTTCTCTGTGGGTGAGGATGACAGAAGCAGGGAAGAATAGACACCCAACAGCCTTCTGTGGGCCCCTGAGTCATCCCTGCTGCTCTCTGATCGCAAGGGATGAACAGCAATCACCTGAAAGAGACTAAGCTTAAATGTTCACATTTCCCATGTACTGAATGTGATAGTTGCCAAAAATGTCAAAGTAGTCAAATTTCAAGAGATCTATTCTATGAATTAGATTTGACTAGATCACACTTAATTGCCAGACAAAGCAGTGCCACATTTCAGAGAAATCTGGCACAAAGTCCATTTTTTTTTTTTTTATCATATTGTGTTCTGTTCTGTTCAAATGATGAGATTAAATTGCATTGTATTCCTACCTAGCAATGCAAAACAGATTTCAGCGTTATCTGACAGTAAAGTTGATATATTCAGTCCTACAGCCTACAATCAATCTGCTATGGAA
Organism: Zingel zingel; assembly: GCA_023566125.1. Classification (NCBI taxonomy): domain Eukaryota; kingdom Metazoa; phylum Chordata; class Actinopteri; order Perciformes; family Percidae; genus Zingel; species Zingel zingel. Next base: position 28,233,154 of record CM042320.1, read on the forward strand.
AAACACAGGAGCAGCACAACTCATATTCACAAACGTGAACAAGGTTCAGGAGACTTTGATGACTTAAAGCTATAAGAATTTCTGCCATCTAGCAGTGAAATTGTATATGACAACCAACTGAATATTACTGTCTAGCCCTTCCCATTCCGAGCGCGTTTCAACTCCTATGGTGGCCGAACCCGAAATTAGCGCTTAATATCTCCATCGTTAATACGCAGCTGTTCTAGCCACTCCAATATTAACTTTGGTCTTGTTGCTTTGCCTGTCGTGTTGTCGTTTTAATTCTCTTTTTCCATCCCTGCTGGCATTCGTCACGGTGCCACTGAGTCTAAAAGCATGAAAGGCGGAGGTATGTCCCTCTTTGGCTAAGGTATTTTAAAGATGGAGGCGCTACATGGCTGCCGTCATTCGAGCGACTCGCTCATATGTATTCTAATGGATTCTGAATGTCAGATACTACTCTTACGAGAATACTTTGATTAGTTGGTGGAAGTAATTACACATGAATGAGTACATATTTGTGAAAGAACAAAGGTTTTTTTTCTAAGAATCAACTCAAAAAAAATTACACAATGTAGGTTGAAGTATTTAATGAAATCTCGATTGAGGACAATTTGGGATCAAACAGTAGTGTACTGCCGTCCCAACTTCTCAAGTTCCTGTCATCCTGTAGGTGTATTTAAACTCGTGCTGGAGTTTAGCTGAACCTTCAATGTAAACAAAGATTTTGCAGGCACCGTAAACACAGATGCCTACCTAAATCATTAACCCAAACACCTCAGCTAGACAAGACTGCAGTAGAGCCTATACTTAGTTTGTGTTACTGTATGTGTTAGTCTATATCAACGACATTCCACTTCCGGGATTGTTCAGGTGCCGCCATAAATGGATGTCCCTCATTTTGGCCGGATGTCCGTCACCTTCCACTTTCTTTGTGTTGGCATTCTAAACTCCGGTGGATTTATGAGGACTATGGTTAACTGCTCCTCAGATCTCTGCAGGGTAAATCCAGACAGCTAGCTAGACTATCTCTCTCCAATCAGAGTTTTCTGTTGCATGAATAAAACACCTTTGAACGTACACATGTTCCACCAAAACAAGTTCTTTCCCAAGGCTATTTTGCAGATGCACTTAGCGCTGCCCGCGACGATTGTGATTTGTTTAAAGAAATGCCAATAAATCAGAGCACATTTTTCTCCCATCCCGAAATGCTGTGTGGACTAGCTAGACCCTCCTTCCGCAGCGCTGTGCAGGAAGGTCTTGCAATGTGAGACTAGTTATGTATTAACTTCCTCCCATGACTTTTGCGATGGGAGCGTTTGAGGCAGGCTGTCTTATAATACAGACCTGAATGAGACCTAAGTACCACTGTCTCAACTTACATAGCATGAGTTTGTAAGCTGTAAAATTCTACCACACAAGCTAGAGGATATACCACTGGAATAACAATATAGGAACAGTGGTGCTTTGAGCTAAATGTTAACATGAGCATGCCAACATGCTCACAATGACGATGCCAACATGCTGATGTTAAGCAGGTGATGTTTAGAATGTTCACCATCTTAGTTTATTGTGTTATCATGTTAACATTTGATAATAGGCACTCAACACAATTCAAGTTTATCCAAAAGAAAGAACATTATTTGGTCATGAACCAAAAGTGGAATTGGATTAATGACGTTTTTGAGCTGATCATGGCACTAGACGGTACGTTGAAAGATCACAAAAGTTATTACAGTTCATTCTACAGCATAACTATCTATCCAATAGATGATGGGGCATTTCACTGGTAAGCACAAATGTCAACCGGTGGTGCTAAAGTAAATTCAGTGGGAAATAATTAGGATTCCTCATCTGGGAACCATGGATATCTGCACCAAATACTTCCAGTAGATGTTGAGATATTTCACTGGATAATTGAAAATCTTGACCTACCGCAAGATGACCAAAGTTAGCATTCACCCTCTGGGATATCTGTATCAAAATTAATGGAAATCCATCCAATGATATTTCATAAATAAATGTCAATATTTTGGTGGCACTAGAGTAAAAGTTAGAGAATTAAGTCATTAGGATTCATCCTCTGAGGACCATGAGTATCTGTAGAAAATTGTATGGCAATCCATCAAAATGATTTTGAAATATTTCAGCCTAAATCAAATTGTTAGACTGACTGACTAACTGACTGACTGACTGACAAACGGACAGAAAAACCGAATGACAAACGTTTAGGACTTGTTATAATGTTTATGACACGTTCATGACAGTGTCATGTCACTCTTATGTAGATACCTTCAAGTAAAGTATAACCAAAGTAATTTTATAATCCATGAAAATCATTGTACCATTAAGAGGAATAATTGTATGTAGCACTAAACAGTGGCACAGAAATGACAAATGAAGCAAGGCCACACAGTGTAACTGTAATGGGGAAAGTGCTGTACAACACCTATTACTGTGGTATTAAGTTAAAAGTCTTCTCTTGCCTCTGCTTCTATCAGATGCTGTTAAATCATAGAGAACAGCAGGAACAGTGAGCCTGGAGCTGTTTTGGAAAATTGTTCTGAGGTGGAACTGCATTAACTGTTGAATTGTCCATTTTCACCACCATAGGGACATAGAATGAGCTCTAAGATTTCTGGCTGATTGGCATCAACCATGTGATGCTGTTTCAGTTATGTTGTTCAGAGATGCAGTTACAGGAAGATGGAAAAACAGGTGAATTAGTTCCATGTTACTCATGCATGATTTATGCTATGACTGCCTCCGGGAAATAATCGGCACCATGGTTCTAGTTACTGATGGCTTTATTGCGTTTGTCGTCATCCTATTCACCGTCATTACAATCCACCGTTGAACTACAGTATGACAATGTCAAAGATAAACACGTTCACATACACTGTAAAAAGTAATGATAATAATAATAATAATTACTTTTATTTTTTATTTATATAGCACCTTTCATGATCAAGGACACTTTACAGAATTACTGTGGCTAAGCTAAGGGAGGTTGCAAACGAAGTAAAGACAAATATACTCGGGAAATACAAACAGAATACATATGCCTCGCTGGCTGCACATAACCAAGAGGGAATGAGTTCACTTGAAAATACCCAGTCAAAAAAATAAATAATAATAAAATCTTCTTCTTCAGTACCTTCTTTCATCCACGCACAGAGAATAACTATATATACACTACTGGTCAAAAGTTTGGGGTCACTTAGAAATGTCCATTCCACTCCATTACAGACAGAATACCAGCTGAGATCAGTTGCATTGTTTTTTTAATCAGGGCAGCAGTTTTCAGATTACATTATGTGTTTACATAATTGCAAAAGGGTTCTAAACGTCATACCCAAATTAAAAGTGGTACAGCTCCCATATACTTTGACACTCAGAGGTGTGCCTGATATCATTGGAAAGGTGATTGATGTGGGTGTGGTTGTGTATTTGAGAAATGTTGTATTTTGTAGTTTTTTGGCTTTTTTCTTTGCACTTTTAAAATAGAAATAAAAAAACGCACAGACATATCTTTAGAAGAAAAATCATATAAAATCCATTTTTGAGTCTTTTGGCTTAAATTTTTTCTGTAGTACGCTGATACATGTGGCTAATGCCCTGTGTTGTCTGTCACCTGTCAGATGTGTTTACAGTAGTGTATTCTAATCATTTTACAGATGTATGACTTGGACAGAAATAAAAAAAACTCCATTCTAGTCTCTGTAACTCTGTGTCAGTAAGGCCTAGAATCACCCTGACACTTTTAACAAAAACTTGAGTGTTACCTTTCAATGATATCAGGCCCACCCCAGAGTGTCAGAGTATATGGGAGCTGTACCACTTTTAATATGGGTATGACGTTTAGACCAAAAAGCATGGAATTTCAAGCGTTTCTTCAGCCACTTCTGTCTGATTAAAAAAATGCAATGCAACTGATCTCAGCTGGTATTCTGTCTGTAATGAAGTGGAATGGACATTTCTAAGTGACCCCAAACTTTTGACCGGAAGTGTATATATATATATATATATATATATATATATATATATATATATATATATATATATATATATATATAATATATTAGGGATGCACCGAATATTCGGCCACCGAATGATGACGCAAACAGAAACCGCGACCTGCACGTGCTTGTCTGAAGCAGCATGTCTGCGGTGTGGACGTATTTCAGTGTATCTGACAAAGACCCACGGACAGCGATTTGCAAATCATGTAATGCCGAAATTTCAAGAGGGGGTGCATCTGAGAGACTTTCTCCACTAAAGAGCTCAGCTCCTCTGATGCATCTGTAGCGGACGTTATTCCTTTAATCGCAGCACTAAAGTGTCTCCTAAGCAAAGAGGTTGAGACGGACCACGGAGTGAAAACAATGAAAAGTACGCTCTTAGAGTCTGTCAGCACACGTTTCAGTGAGATCTATTCGGATCCTCTGCACTTCGTCGCGACTGTACTTGATCCGCGTTATAAAGACCATTACTTGGATGCGGAAATAAAGAAGCGCGCACGAGAAATGATCCATGCCGCGATGGATGCGGAGAACCCGCGTGGAGACGGAGACGGAGCAGCGCCCAGCACAGGAGAAGGAGATCAGAGCGCAGAAAAAAAGACTTGTCTCTCTGCACCAGATGAGGGGCATGCACCCTCGTTGTCTGATATGTTAAGTGAAATCCTGCAAGAAAGTGCCTCAAATAATAATAATAATAATAATAATAATAATAATAGGTAAGTTATTCTGTTCTTAGGCTACTATATACTGTATGTGACTATCAGATTGTAGCCATATTTATCTAATAATATCTAATAATTGGCATAATTTCTTTCGGTGTTTCGGTTTTCGGTTTCGGCCAAGAATTTTCATTTCGGTGCATCCCTAATATATATATATATATATATATATATATATATATATATATATATATATATATATAATAAATAATTTAAAATAAATGAAATAAATTATAGGTTCAATACCAGTTCACCAGTAATATTATACTTATGATTAAATATGAAATGAATACACTATTGGAATATTTACTGTAGCAGCAATTTTCCCCCACGCAAATTCTCTCTTTTGCAGCAGCCCCTGTGTTGCTTTTTTAATAAAATATATGTTCAAACTTGCTGTATGTGCACATGAGTAGTTCTGCCGACCAGTTTGTTTGTGGTTGTTGCCATGGTGAATCGTAGTATCATGGCTCCATTCATGCTGCCTTTTTATAGTGGTGGTGCACGCACTTAACTCTGAGTGAACCTACTCTGAGGTGATTGAACCAACTCAAATCAGCTGTTCTGGAACCGAAAACTCAGAGTTTCCCATCTCAGGGTAAATCAACTCAGAGTTCAGGGTTAGACTCAGAGTTTGTTAAACCTCCTTCCTGAAACAGGCCCCTGGAAGAAGAAAGTCGCTGCATCGATTCATTTCATTGGGAGGATGGTTTTAGCCAGAGGCTGGGGAAGGGGTGCCACCTGTGCGCACATATGTACTGACTCTGACACATAACTATAAATCGAGGAATCTCTGTGCGTGTGTCTCCTACAGCAGTGACGGCGAGGAGTCCCTACATTCCTAGACGGCTGATTGGACGTCTAAGGACCAGCTCTGCCACCAACAGAGAGCCTACGAGCCTTTGTACAGCAGCAAAGGCAGGTTAAAAAAAAGTGACCAGTGACAAATCTAGCGACTTTCTGTAGAAGAGAGACATCAGTATTGTCCGGAGAGAGCGAGGTCTTTCTCTTTCAGTGACAGAGGAGCAGCAACGAGCGCGTCATGTAGTGGGCACGTCGTGTAGTACTGCAGATATGGGCTGTGCACTATGCAGGTGAAAAAGTAAGATAGACCTTCTATTGCTTCTAACTTTATCTCTGTGATCATTTTACAAGTACATTAAAAAGAGCCAAACTCACAGCACAGCTGTTGTCTTTGACTTATGTGTTTGGTGATTTCGTCAGATGATGTTATAAAGGTTATAAAATCATGATTTCAGCAGGGCAAAAAATTTAAAATTAAACACACTGGGAACCAAGCAATCAGCCTGTTCCAACAAACAGTATCCCCATCCAACAGCATTCAGTGAACATCCTTATATTTGGAATACTCAACCACCACCTGTGGTGTGGTGTGGTTCTCTCTTTGATGTTCTCCAATTGTTCACTTTAGTTTTATTGTCTAGTATGATGCCTTCCCCACACATAAATACATACACTCTCATACACACACACTCTTCAATCTGACTGATCTGAACGCCAACTATAATCTTCTCTCCTTCTCACCTGAAGGATCTCTCAGTCTCTCCCTTTTCAAGTTGTTTTTCTTCCTCCAGATGGAAAATCACCTGCTTTTCTGGAAAAGATAATAGAATAGCTGCTGTGGGAAAAGCAGAGCATTTTGACAGCTACTCTGTCTTAATAAAAACAACTAGAGACTGTGTACAATCTGATATATGGGTCTGATAACATTTCATTAAATCGGAATCGGACCTAACAGGATGTGAGTGTTTCTGTGACTTCCTGTTCAGCCTGAAGGCTGCTGGAAACGGCTGGAAACTGTCCGACTTTACCGCGGCTTTTTATCACTGCCCGCGGCTGCTGCCGCCTGCTCTCGTCCACTTTACAGGCGAGGCGCAGTTCATCTCGAACAAGCCTAATAATAGTTTATTTAATATAGCACATTCTATAGAAAAAAAGTCACAAAGTGCTTTACAAGAGTAGAATTGTTAAAAAATAACGTTACCAGGCTTAAAATGGACACCATTATAGTGTGAGATACACCAGTGATGTTCCTCATTCCACTGAAGGCAATGATGTGTGTACTTTCTTTAGATGAAAAAAACGTAGACTCATCAAAATGTAGACTCTCTTCAACAGAAAAAGACAGCATTGGTTGTGTGTTTAAATGGCTAAAACAACATCTTTTACATTTACCCGAATAATAATTCTTGTGGCCGTGTGAATAATAACTTGTCTCTTGTGGAAGTACCACAAAACCTTCCAGGAAGAGGCCGGGGTGGATGTGTAAGTCAACAAACCTGCTGTTTGCATCTAGTTTTATACAATATCTATCTATCTATCTATCTATCTATCTATCTATCGATCGATCGATCGATCGATCGATCTATCGATCTATCGATCTATCCAGGGTGCGATTGCACAACAAAACAAGACATGCAAGAAATAAATCCCCCTTGCTATACCATGGATATAGTGCCACTTGGCCAGCCATGCCAAACACTTAAATATGCACTTCAATATTCAATGGAAAACACAGCGCTTTAAAGCCGGAAAGCAGTGAAAGCCGGTGAATACAAACTACTTTCGCCCAGGAAACTCTCGTTCCTTTCTCGGGAATGTCGTAATCCAAATCACAATTTTTTTTCCTAAACTTATCTAGTCGTTTTGGTGCCTAAACTTAACTGTCATCGCCGCTTGATGCTCACTTTTTCTGGCTAAACTCCACATCTATCTGTCTATCGATCTATCTATCTATCTATCTATCTATCTATCTATCTATCTATCTATCTATCTATCTATATATGGTTTCTTTTAACCATAACTTTGACCTTGTTTTTGTGCCTAAACCTACCGTGACCATAGCAGTGGACAACAGTCATATAAATCAAGCCATTTTTTTTAATTTTAGTTTTCTAAGGCACTGGAATTTGCTTGATAGCACTGAACAAAACACAAAGCTGAGGCTAATGGGAGTGTCATTATTTTAGCAGGTGTTTGGTCATATTGACCAACATGGTTATGGATATCTGTCCCAATGGCATTCCATCAAATAATAATAAAGAAGAAGAGAAAACGGTTTTGCATGATGCAAAATGGCAGAAAAGTATGGAGGAAGCTGAGACAACCAGTATGTGCGCATATAGATTGAAGTAGAGGTATTTGAAGAAACCTAACAACTCTTAGCGGTAGAGTTCAGAAGTCACTGGCCAACATGTTATGTTGCTCGTTAAAATGCTTCTGCACAGTAATTGTTCGGACCCAATTTAGACACAAGTCGATAAGTCTAGCCTGCAAAACCAGTGTCCTGGAATGAGTCTCTATCTTTACTTGTCACACAAACACACACACTGAGGGTATTTTACTCGGAGGGTAGCAGGAGAAGTGACTGAATAACAAAACCCTGGCTTTACGGTCTATTATTTTTACAGCTCTCATAATCCTTACACCACAGAGCCATCATTCCAGGTTAGATTCCCCATTAACAGCTGTGACTTTACATCAAAACTGTCCTTCCTTGTGATATCATAACCCCTCCACCATAAAGGTTTACAATCCGCAGAATTCAGGTCATGTTTAAAGATAACATTGTAGTGAAAAGGGGGGGAACATAGATTCATACAAGTCAATGAAAAGTCTTTCTAGGGATAGACTGTGTTTTGTGAGCAATCTGTTGGAACCAGCGCTGCAGTTTGACAGCAGGTTTTTGATCTCCACTATGAGGGTGATACAGCGCGGTTGCCAAATTGGTTCCCTCGCATGGTTGTATCTTGCCAACTGTAGTCAATGGCTGACAGCAGTCCTCTATAAGACCCGCTCGGAGACCATTTCCTGATCATGTAGTGGATCCCGTTGTTCCAAGTGCTGTACACCGAGCCACAGCTCATCTCTCTGCATAAACATTGATACTGTGGAGGCATTCGGAGGGCGTGGATACTGCTGAGTTCGTTTCTTGTTTGACATTCGCATTCTTATGGACATAATGTGCAAAAATAGATATTCCAATCGTTCAAACGTATGTGTTTTTTTGAGGGAACATTCAAACGTCTTTTTGGCCAGTTTTGACAGCTCTATGTGCATTGGATTGATCAGATGAGATCAAGATGAAAAAGTGAGAAGAGCCTTCTGTGTGCACTCTCACAGCAGGGTTTCCGTGGGGTCTTAAAAAGTCTAAAATTTCAAAATCAAAATTTTTAAATTCGCTGAAGTATTGTGTTCTACGACTTAAATAATTTTAAACAGGTCTTCATTTTCCTACATTCATGCAACGCTACCTCTAATGCTTTTTTTTGTTATTCTGAGGCATTGTAGTTCTTTCTTTTGTTAATCCAAATATAATTTTGCTGTATTACGACTACAAATGAGACCAAAAACTTATATTGCAGCCAATCAGCTTTCGTGTTATTGGCGTGGGTCTCTTTCCAATTGTACCACAGATATAAAACAGATTTTATGCTTCAGCTATGGCGTAGTGCAAGTTTAACAATACTTGGCTTGAAAAAAAACTGAATTTAGGGCTTAGCTGATGTTGCGATCAAGGCCTTAAATATCATTCATAATGGTCTTAAAAAGGTCTTAAAAAGTCTTAAATGTGACTTGGTGAAATCTGCAGAAACTCTGCACAGTAGTCTGTTTGCTTTCCTCACTGCCGTTTTCTCTTCTTGTGTACTAATTTGCTCAAGGCCGACGCCACCGCAAAAACGAGCGACAAACGCTCACCGTCAGCCCAACTTTAACCGACGGCCGACAATCTCCTTGGTGTGTCAGGGCCTTAAATCATGCTGATTGATGAATGTATTCCACACAGCAACATTTTTTTTGAAAAAAGTATGTTTGCTTTTGTGGAACAATAACTGCAACTCTGCCTTGGTTTACAAATTTAGAACAGGTAATAAGACTCTTCTATTTATACATTTAGGATTTGTTGAACTTGATGTAAATTGCTAAAATTCTGATTAGGTGGGTTAGACTAATTGGTGGTCAGGTATGAATGAACCCCCTCTCACACACACACACACACACACACAAGCATGCATTAACCTGACAGCATAGAAGCGTTCAGGCCTGACCTCCAGCAGCCAGCCCTCTAACCCACAGGCTAATTATAAACCTCATTATGTTCTCTCAGTCCTGTTCCCTCATCACATTAATTCTGCTATGTGCTCGGACAGACTGAGAACCGATGTCGAGACGCACAGGAGAACAGAGACGAGCCCTGTCTATATACACCACTTTTCATTCTGTATGTTTCCAACTCAACACAAACATTAATGAGCAAAAAACATCTGTTGGACGAACAGGTTTGTCATTTGTTAAGCGTATCTTATGCAAGCAGAAGCAAACGTCTGTCTTACTAATGTCTTGCTGTTTCCTGTTGCTTTGGTTTCTAAACATCTCGCCAAAGGACTACAGTTGAAAATAAGTCGGCTGGCTAACACTGGCACATTTACAGAAAATGTTGATTCATGTGCATTGCCCTTTTAAATAAATAATTGAAAAGAAATAAAATGAAAACATTTGATTGCGGGATGCAGTTGTTTTATTATAAGGCTTTTGAGTGGCTGATTAGGAAGATTGCATAGATACAGACTCACAGGAAGACACGTGAAAGAAAAACAGCAGGAGGCCATTAAACATCAATATAACAATACAGGAACATGAAGCACTTATTGAAAAACACAATATAGATTTATTGGCATAAATGTCAGAAAAACAATATTGCCAAATCACCAAGGATAATACAATTCAATCATAATAAGATGAGAAAAAATACATACATACAATTCAGTGAGTGAACTAAAATATATACATTTAAAAACAAAGACAAAACAAAAGTGTGTGTGTGTGTGTGTGTGTGTGTGTGTGTGTGTGTGTGTGTGTGTGTGTGTGTGTGTGTGTGTGTGTGTGTGTGTGATAATGAATTTATTTAGGGTCAATAAAGAAACAACAAGAGTATATTAATATAAAATCGTAATTTTTCAAATGCAAGAAATAAATAAAATATATTAAAAACATATAGAGGACTGAATGAGCGGGCAGAGTGAGCTGTCTCTCTCATATCTACAATGTTATAATGTTGGATTTTCATGTTAAACATGGCCAAAACAAATAATGAGGTAAACATATTTTAGACAAATCGCTGTGAGCTAAAACGTTCAGATTTCCAACTGTTCTGAACGCTCCGGTTTCAACAGTTTTTCTACTCTCAGCTAAGTTTTAAGCAACTCTAAGCCGGCCTTCTATGATTGGTCATCTGCTCCAAGTAGGCAGGTTTTTTTTTTTTTTAAGCCACTGCGGTGTTTTTTCACAATTTCTTTTTTTTTTTCCAACGTTTTAACGTAATTTTTCTTCTAAACATTTTCAGCGCTTATTTCTACGTCCAATATTTTCTGATATAAAGCAAAAATTTAAAATGGGCCAATGTGACCCGAAGTCAACACAAGGGTTAAGTGTCCACTGCTAACTATAGTAGCTACATGGCTAACGGCAGTAAACAATGTCATCTGGGCTGCCAATGTTGTTAAATTCTCCCTGGTTCCGGGTCGTATTACTGCTGTCCAAATGGGTAGTGTTTGGTTCAGAAGCCTTTATCTGCGATTTTTGATGGTAGAAAGTGCTGCTTCATTCCACTACAATCTAACGTTAGCATACTGCTAACTATTAAGCAGCTACATGCTAACGCGCCATAGCTGTAATCTTGGCCAATGCTGGTCATTTCTCCCCAAATTCTGGTCACTTTAATGCTGGGACATGTCAGGTTGTGTAATATTTGGTTTAGAAGCCTTTATTGGTGATTTTTCACGGTAAAATGTTCTGCTATATACTTCGTTGCAGTAGCTCCAGCTTCAACTAGTGAAACACAGGCTCCGGAGTTTCCAGGAAGCGTGCTGGGAAATCACAGCAGACTGGGCTTTTAGGAGGAGGGATTAAAGAGACAGACGCTCCTACAGAGCGTCTCATACAGAGGGTCAATACAGGTGCAGCAGCCATGGGCAGTATGAGAAAAATAAAGTGTTTTTTTTAACATTAAAGCATGCAAACATGTTCTAGTACAAACCCAAAATGTAAATATAATCCTGAAAATGCTATATAATAGTTGCCCTTTAAAAACTTTCATTTCACACATTACAACAGCATTACAATGCCTCTGTTACTCTGGGAAATCCAAACTCTCTGGTTGAAGGATAACGATTCTCCCATCATCTCAGTTTAATACTAAACTGAGTCAACCATTCACAAATTGAGCTACATCTTTGTGTGTTGAACAGATGATTCCCTTTTCATAATGATGGGCCCCTCAGAGAAACTATACTGTATAATTAAATTGAAATTACTATAATATATATATATATATATATATATATATATATATATATATATATATATATATATATATATATATATATATCACCCTATGTATGCTGGGATACACTTCAGCCTCCCACAACCTATAACAGCATAATGAATGGACAGATGATTATTAATGACTATAATGTTGATGGAGATGATAAAGATCATGATCATGGAATAGAAGAATCTAAACTTGGAACCGGGGAGCTTTAATGTTTCCTCAAGCCAGGTATATGACAATTATTTTAATGATGTACTTTAGTACTTGTAATGCATATATGTAGAGTGATTGGAGTGGAGTGTCTTCCGCGGCTTGTGTAAGAGAAGTTTTACTTTAGTTGTGTTGCTTTAAACAGAAGCTGAACTGACAGTCTGATGAAGGTTAGGGCCAAAACATGTGAATGAAATCAAAGCATTCGTACTCCCGTACTATATTCAACCCAGTCTCACGGCAGTTCGTGAAATGGTCACGTTATTTAATCTATTGATTCGTGTACACGGACACGTTTATCTCGTTTTTTTCGTGGTGGTCAGCACGTTATTTAAATGTATGTATTTCAATGGGAAGCATCTTTCGTGATCACAGCATGACTACGGTAGCGAATAGTATGAAATGCCGAAAATCCGCGCAGGGAAGTTGGTTGGGGTGGTGGATGGGTCAAACAACACAGGGCTTTCACCTCGGAGACCGGGAATCGTGGCCCATGTGTGGCGTTTCCTTTCCCCGTTCTTCTTTTCCTAAACCCAACCTCCGTATAGATGCTTCCCATTACATGCTGACCACCACGAAAAAAATGACATAAACGTGTCTGTGTACATGAATCAATAGATTAAAAATAACGTGACCATTTCACGAACTGCCGTGAGACCGTGTTGCTATATTAGAATGTAAAAGTATAATTTGTCATAAATGAAAGATAATCTTACTTGTTGATTTTTACTCATATATTCGCCCTGATCTTTGTAATTAACGTTACAAAGCAACACACAGCTTGTGTCAGGCAGCGGGCTGGTCTGCAGGGTGACAGCAGTCTGGCCCTGCATCCCACACTACAACAACAACTGCAATTTGTAATCAGGCATTCACACTCAGGGGCGGAGCGAGGGGGCGACTTCTGCGGCTCCTGCCCCAAATGTTTTCTCAAAAGTCCCCATCATTCATTAAACAAACATGTTGTCCAATACTTAAAGTGATGGTTCGGAGTAATTTCATACTAGGTTGCTTTGCACCTTGACCTCGAGCCAAAAAGACCCTCATAAGCTTTTTTCCCTTGTTATAACGTTGGTGGAGTTAGCGTTATCAGCTGGTTAGCTTAGTGCAGGCGCTAATGGATCTAATGCATGTTTGTATCTCGTAAATTACCCCACTAATAATGCCTGGAATGATACCAAACTTCTACAGTAGTACAAATAGTTTCTGTACTATAAAACGAGGCATTAGAAAGTTTGTAACTACACTAGAAGTATGTAGTAGTGGTATGTAAGTACTGCACGATAGTGGCGATAGTGGCGATAGCAGCGATAGCAGCGATAGCGCAGTAGCAGCCGAGAGGAGTATCTATCAGGCAAGTGTTATTTAAATATGCTTCTGGTGTAGTTACAAACGTTCTAATGCCTCGTTTTATTAGTACAGAAACTGTTTGTACTATTGTAGAAGTTTGGTATCATTCCGGGCATTTTTAGATTAGTAATTTATGAGATACAAACCTGGATCCATTAGCGCCTGCACTAAGCTAACCAGCTGATAACACTAACTCGACCAACGTTATAACAAGGGAAAAAAGCTTATCGGGGGTTGTTTGGCTCGAGGTCAATGTGCAAAGCAGCATAGGGTGAAATTACTCCAAACCATGACTTTAACATTCACCACATTCACCAGGAGTACTGTATGCACACTTTTATCTGTAGAACAACAAAGAACAGGCTACAGTTAAACAGATTTCTGCAGTTTTTGCATATTTATTGAGCATATTCATTCAGTTTCTTGCTGCTAAAACTGCCAAAGGCAGTCATAAACTGCGTAACCTTTCCCAGTTAGATAATCTAATACAGGATTTCTAATCGTGGCTGCTAATTATCTGTGCTACAAAACAATTTATACGCTATAATCAATAATCCTTTGTCCCTTTAATTACTGCCCCTCACAGTTGCAGGTCAATTATATTTTAATTTAACATAATAAGGCAGTGGGCCCATCTCAGCTTGTTAGTCAAATGGCAAAACACAATTAAAAATGGTCCTCTGGACTGCTATTATGAAGTCAAAGATGTTTTGCCATTTATTTCACTTTTCTTCACTAATCTAACACCAGGTGGTACAACTCTAATTATCTGTGTGGAGATTTGAAGCCTCCTGGTGGAGGTTGTGTTTGAGGAAACCTACTCAGAAGGCTCTTATGTTTTTGCGTTATCTGAGTGTAATTGCCACATCTCCTCGGCGATGCTGCTTCCTTGCACTTCAATCTACCTCAATGTGAATGTGTTGAGTAAATACAGAAATAGTCTGCAGTGGACAAGTGGTGTCATGGTACCTCTCAGCTATGCCGTGTTTTTTTTTTACAACTGCATGTAGAGTATACAGCCACTTTAATGCCTCTTTCAAACCATCCATTTTCTCTGTCTAAAACTTGCACATTCTGTCCTGTGCTGCAAATGGCTGTAAATCAAAGAGTCCTGGCCTGTGGGATAGTTTGATCTCACAAATTCTCAAATCTGTAAAATATCTTCAAGTTCACTGAATAGACAGTATGGCTTTTTATATGTGATTATTTTGAGGGAAGCAGGCCATATTCCACATTTTTGGTCTGCACAAATCCTTTGGTATTCTTCAGAAACTCAGTCTACATATGGGATGACAGTGGGGTTCTGTTTTGTGCTTCATTCCAATTTGTTTGAAGGTCTGATATTTTTTTTTAGTTAGCCTTTGTATTCTACAGTGAGACCTTTGACCACAGGCTTTGAAAGTCAGTTTGCTGTGCGTTTTGTTCCTTGTGTGTCTTGTGTCGTGGCCCTTTATGTTTCATCATGTTTGCCTGGTAGTGTATTTAAATCACAGTGTGAAACAAATGTAAGGTTAAATCCCTGTGTGACATCAGAACTGAAGAATCCATTTGGATGGTTTGAATCATAAATTGGTTGCACGAGGCGAAGATTCTTACAGAAAAGATCGTGGTGGGGGTTATAAAATGAATGTTTCAGTGACACGCAGGACAAGAACGGGACACATACCCCGGTCTCCGGGGTAAAAGTCCTGTGTTGTTTGACCCATCCACCACCCCAACCAACCTCCCTACGCAGAATTTAGTGTTTTCATAAAACATACCGTTGGCACTCTTAATAATACGTCATCTTAAAGCGCCGCGGAGCTGCTGCTCTGCCCGGTGCGTTCCATACAGGCGCTGAAGGGTGCTTTTTGCGTTGTATCTGACGCTGAGAGGCACTGACCAAGCGTCCGTATTTTACGAGTTGGGAGTGAGAACGGGTTGGCCAGCCACCTTCATTTATAAGTCTGCGTTGAGTGAAACGCTGAACACAAGTCCCAAGACTCAAACGTGCAAGTGCAGTAATACAGTATAAGAGAAACAAAAGTTATTTATATTTTTCCTAGTAAAGGGACTGTTCATTTGCATAAGTGGACATGCCCTTGACTAACATGCGTCAGATCTTAATTTGCTATAAAGCACTCTTATTTTGTGCTGCCTTTGAGTAAGATAGATATGAAGTTGGTTATTAACAGGAGAAAAAAGACATGAAACAGAAAGTATTGTTGTGTCGTGTCTAGCTTAGTATTGTATATGGCTACAGTACCGAGAACAGATGATTCCCCTGTGTAGTTGTCAGGGTTTTTTTGTATTTTTTATCTTTGCCTTGTTTGTTGCCCTTTGAGATTTACTTTTAATGAAAATTGTGTGTGAAATCCTTTATCTTTTTTTTTCCATCTGTACTCCAGCCTTTCACAGAAGTTTTTAAGCTGGAGAAAAGATAACAGTGTGTCTTTCAATTCCCCAAAAGCAGTGCATTTCTTTGAGTAGAAAGAGCATATAGCGAGTGTAAGATTAGCTACTCTAATGCTTAAAGGAGCTGTACTCAACATTCAGAACATTAATATAGCAGTAAACAAAATATTTGCTATGTAAAGATATATTGTAGTGAAGTAAGGCGCCATGAGGAGAGAATAAAGGGTTACACTTTACTTGAAGGTATCTACATAAGAGTGACATGACACTGTCATGAACGTCACATTATAAACAAGTCATAAACGTTTATGACATAATGCTTTTTTTAGTAAGTGTCATTCGGTTTTTGTCATGACAAGTTATGGTTAAGGTTAGAGTTAGGGTTAGAGTTAGGGTTAGGGTTAGAGTTAGGGTTAGAGTTAGGGTTCATGTGTTCATGACAGTGTCATGTCACTCTTATGTAGATACCTTCAAGTCGGTATTTGATGAACTGTCTGTGAGAGCCCTGTGGAGCCAATCCCCCACTTTAGTTTCTGAATACAGAGTACAGCCCTTTTAACCCTTGTGTTGTCTTCCCATTAACGGGTCAAAATTGAAAATTAAGCGTTTTTTTCCGGCGTGTTTAACGCTTAACACTTTTGCGATGCTTTTGGCAATTTTTTTAAAGGTTTTGTCAAAAAAGTTTTCAAAGCTTTCTTTATTCATGGTCAATAAACCAAATTTATATGACATTATACCTCATTTTGAGGTAAAAAAGCAGAAATTATGAATTATTTTGACTAACAGATAAGATCAGAGGATGTTGAGTGAATTACAGACTGGTTTATGTCAAAGTCAGGTTTTAAAACCATTTAATCATTTTTTTTCAAATGTTATAAAATGTAATGAAACAACCAAAATTCAATGAAGGTAATCATTGTATGCAACCCATACAACATAGATCCATGCATCCATGTTAATTTTCTGCAATTTGGTTGAAAGAAACCCATATTTCTGATATAAAAAACATTTTCAAACGGGTCAAATTTGACCAAAGGACAATGCAAGGGTTAAAAAACATATGATATGATTATAAAATGCAACACATTGTTAAATATCAGACCAGCGGTTCCAAACCTTTTTGTTTGGGACCCCTTACTGTACCAAAAGTGGAGTATTGGAGTAATGGCATCCTGAGCAGAGAATTAAGTCACAATCCCTCTGTGTCTTTTGTATTCTGAGATTCTCTGTTCTTTGTGCATGTGAGTGCATGTAGCCATGACGTGAAAATGTAGGTATTTCACGTATTAAGGAATGGTCTGTGAGAGCCATGTGGAGGCAATCCCAGTCGCTCGATGGTGTTTTAAGCCTCCAACTTCGCCTCTCAGGCAGCTAACCCTAACCTTAACCTGGAAGGCCTCGTTGGGGGCTTAAAACACCAAACACCATTCCAGTCCGCTGTTTCTTTCAGCCCTTTTAAAATCAAACATGATGGTCAGGGATTCCGAATGCTCTGGCTTTCCATGGAAGCTTTAGTCAGTAAGCACTAACCTTTTTCCCTCACTGCAAGAAAAAAAAATTACAATTTCCAAAATAAGCTCTAAAGACCAAAGATTATCCAGCTAATTACATATTATCTGAGACAACAGACAGCCATGGGAGGATCAAAAAAGGCACACACTCAGCCACTAAGCAGGCAATTACAATTACTATCAGTTCCACCGTTTCACTGATGAGGAAGGTGATAACGGTGACAATCACGATGACTAACAAAGCATGGAGTAATCAGAACTGATGAGTGGGCCCTGCAGCCACAAGAACAGTGCTAACAAGGTACCCTGCTGAGAGACAGACACACTCCTGGTAAAAAGAAGTGTAATCAGTCCCATCATGCTCAGTGTGGACTGATAGTTGCAGAAAGGGTTTGGACGGCTTCGAGCATCAGACACTGTAGTATGCTGTTTTTGGGGTCCAAACTGGACAAAAATGTTAAGCTTGACTGTTTTTGTGAGCAGACAACAGCACGTTCAAAGGGAAGCTGACTTTTGATGTGTCCTGATGTAGCCACCCACACAGATTAGAATAACTCACGTCTTCATCTACACAAACAAAAGTCCAGTGGAGAATTTTAGTCTAGACTAAAGCATGATTTATGGTTTTGTGGAGGCTCCACGCTAGCCTGGCTCCGCCCTCCTACGTACTTACGCTCAATTTTCATTTCCCTTCAGTATTACGTCTGGGTTGGCGGTATAGTCTTGGGTTTTCTCAAGCCAAATTTTTGGCAGTTCAATCAGCGAACAGAGGGAGTGGCTGAGAACGCTGACGTTGGCAACACTGTCGAATATCCAGAAGTTAAAGCCCGAGCAAGAACAATCTTTGCTGAGTTGTGTTGGTGGCCATGATCTTGTGGCCCTCCTCCCCACGGGTTCGGGAAAAGTTTGATTTTCCAGCTCGCTACGTTAGTGGTGACGGAGTTGGCTATGGCTAACGCTAGCGATGCTAATGCTAAATACAAGCCTTGACAGTCTCCCCTCTTGTTGCACATGCGCATGACATACGTCACGACCAAACATTAGTGATTGGTTATGGCCGATCCAAAGTGGCTCTAGGCAGATCCAATAGTTTTAAACTTCAACAGAGTACCCGCCTTCAAGAAAGTTAACACTTGTCAATGGAGAGTCGCCAGGCTCTCTGTACAAATGAAATGTACCAGAGTCCGGTAGGACCAGGCTAGCTCCACGCAGAGCTTTCGCCGTAGCCTACATAAGTGGCCTGAAGTTTATACTTGTGTGTTGGTGTGTGCAGCGATCTCTTTAAGAGAATACCAGGCCCGCATGTGTGTGTGCGTGGGGAGTATGTGGTAGAGGGAGTGAGAGAGTGACGGCGATTAGCTTCGGGGCGTGTTCCGACTCTAGAGTCATAGTCACAAAGTTTCTCCCCTGTGCTGTCTGACCACAGTGGGAAATCTGTAGAAAGTTCTCCTTGATTTGATGTTGTTTATGGAGAAGGAGAACCAGGAAATGGGTCGGGGGGAAATGCAATGCTATCAAGCCACGGCTGAGCCACGTGCGTTGCTGCGACATGTAGTTACATTTAATTAAATAACAAACATCATCTGTCAAGCAAAATGAACCAGTCATGCGTTACTTACAACTATAAAACTAGTAAAATGGAATGGAATTGAGCTTAGTATCCCTTTCTGTACATCCCTGAAATATCATGGCAAGTGTAAGCATTGAATATCAAACAGCCAAACTTTTCTAGTGGCAAAATATTCTTTCTACACTATGTATGTTAAAATATTCTCCACACATTTTCAGCCACCTATTTGAAGGATCACTAAATGTCCAGCTGGCAAATTTGTGCAAAAACATGAGGTCAACATGCCTTACAGGGAAGTGAAATAACAAATGTTTTTTATTCAGTCACAAGAATACATTTAAATACATTTGAATTTACATTAATGAATACATTAACAAGCAATTTCATATTTCGCTATATTCCCTGAAAAATGAATTCTTGCACTTTTTTGTAAATATTTGAAAGTCGTGGTTCCACAAGGGTGTACCCTCATTATTAAGTAACCTGCTTATTTCCATACCTGCTCACACTGCTAACAGTTCAATTGAAGTTACAAGAAGGCAGCACTGGTGTCAAAATGAATTCTAGGTTATAGAGGCTGGAGATTTTGTGTAGACAGACCGTTCAGTAGTGTCTAAAAATGTCTTGAGCTGTCAAGGCACAGAAATGTGATTCTTGCAAATCAATACATTTCTCATGTAAGCATGTTACCCCCAATCATTTAAATTACCATAGGCACCCCCGAGGTGCCCATGAGCAAAGACCTAAACACTCAACTCTTCATGGTCATTGACCTACAGATCATGGTTGTATTAAGCAGCTGGTGTGAATGTGTGAAACTATTAGTTGTGTGTCCCTGAAAAGGAGAGCATAACCCCTACTTTCCATTCAAGTCAATGTTTAATTTTCCACCAGCTGCGCCGCGGTGCGTTCCAGAAGCGTGCGTGAAGCAGCTCTCCGCTCCACTAAATATACACGCCAGGTCTATTTTCCAGCGAGTCGCGGGCCGTTCGGACAGCTAGGCAGGCAATGAAACACAAGAGTATCCAGTCAATTTACCAAAACACCCCCCCAAATATCGTTTATGTCTCCTTTACAACACCACGGACAACGAGAGATTAATCTTGGAGGTTGAAAAACATAATACCAAATCACAGATCTGCTTTTATCAGGACAACACCAGCAAAGAGAAGGCATGGAGTTTAACTGCAGGAATGCTTGGAGTGGAAGGTAGATACTAGCTTAATAAACACATGATTGTTCTGTAAAGTACTTGTGGAGTCAATATAATCTGCGAGTCGGGCAGCAAGACGCTCCGCTTAAGCCTGGTTCACAATTGAATTTTAAAATTGTCGGCCGATTTTCCAATCCTGAGAGACTCCACACACGGCGATAAAAAATCACGGGTCTAACTGTTGTGGTTGTACAGTGTGTGGTGCGCAGCACACGGCAAAATCAACACATCACACATGAACCGATTTGACTCCCGTGCATTCCCAGGTCAGACGGGAAATCTCGCAAAATCCCTCGAGATCAAACGTGACTTCAGAGTAAACAATCATGGCGGACGAAGAGGAAGCAGTGGCGATAGTTTTTATAGTTTGTAGTTTGTTTTTAACCGAAAAAAAAAACAAAAAACGTTATCAACAGAAAAGGCGATGGTCAAAGAAGTGGAGACAACGCGAGCATGACCGGACTTTCTGGTGCGCCATGCCGCCGGCTGTTTTGATTTTGTTTCCTCGCCGCCTCGTCACCTCACTTTCTGATTGGCTACACGCCACAGTCCACAGGCTGCGTGCTTGTTTGTCCCCGGGGGACACCACACACGAGGAGAAATCGGGCCAAAACAATCCAACATGTTGGATATCCCCAATGTGAGATCGGAGCGGTCCCGACGTCCTTCCGAGCAGACGAGAGCAGTCTTAACACACCACACACGGCAGGAATATCTGATCAGATTATTCTACGATAATCTGAGCATCCTTAAGATTTTCGGCAGGGGTGAATCGGGGCTAAAGTCGGCCTAATTATCCTGCCGTGTGAACCAGGCTTTACGCTCCCAGTGTGGTATGGCACATGGCGGAAGACGGAATAAAACAGACGTGCCCAGTGGAGAGTTACTCTCAGTAGAACTTTGCTGCATGACGACAGCTTTTAAGGTCTCAGTACATTGCCAAGTGATCTAATGACCACCAGGGGGCAGAAAGGTGAACTGAATGAATGAGTGATTGAGTTGCCTTCTCCATCCATTAGGTGCTTTTTATCTGAAAATGTACAATGCACAATGTAATCAATTCATTGAGACTGTAGTCTATATCAACGACATTTCATTTACGGGATTGTTCCAGTGCCATCGGAGGTTCCACCGGATGTTTTACCTTTCACTTTCTTTGTGTTGGCATTCTAAACCCCAGTCAATTCGGGAAACATCCTCCCAACTAGAACCAACAATCAAATTATATGCATCTTTCTTTTGGAGTAAAAATCTCAACACTCTACAGCCATTTAAATTCCACCATTCGCCTCCTTACATTCCACCAAAACAAGTTCCTTACCAAGGCTATTTTGGAGATGCACTGTACCTGCGTCCGGCGCTTAGCACCGCAAAAGACGATTGTGATTGGTTTAAAGAAATGGCAATAAACCAAAGCATGTTTTTCTCCCATCCCGGAATGCTGTGTGGACTAGCCAGATTTTCCTCCGCAGCACTGTGGCGATAGATCTGGCAATGCGAGGCTTTTGAGACTGTAACACTAAAGTTAATCCATCAGAAAAGCTGATCCACTTTAAAGAGTATTGCACCGATTTAGTATTGCACTCGTATAACGTTGTCGGACTAACACTGGACAGTTTAAAAAGAAAAGGATCTAAGTTGATGTTGCAGAACCAGAGATATCATCCTTTTTGTTCCAATGAATTCTTCATTGTCAAAACCTGGCGCCTACGTTACCCACAATGCAACTTGACCGCCATCAGTTCGGTCAAAGATTTGGATGTGTTAAGCTAGTATCAGCTAATGTAGCCTCGAGCTGCTAGCCTCAAGCAGAGATGAGGGAGCGGGCTACAGAGGTCGGGTAAGCTCACTTCTTTCTAACTCCACCGCCCCAGATTTTATTCATTTCAAACTGTCTTCAGCCCCAACCGACATCAAGTGACATCACCCGAGCCCATTTATCAGATTTAGCACAGCTCCACCTGGAGTCACAAAAAGGTCTTAATGCCTGTAAACAGACTTTAATGTGTACAAATCCCTTTAAACAACCAATACAGTTTGAAGTCAACTTCAGTGATGTCGTTGTCTGTTAACTGGTTTGCAAGACATCCTGGAGCAGTGAAGGCTGTGCCACAGTATATATTTTAGTGAAGTTTAAATGTGTTTCATTATGGCAGAGCAAAACTTTCCCCCAAAACAATTCAATTTGTAGACTTAGACTTAGACTTAGACTTCTCTTTATTGATCCTTTTGGTATGACTCCCGCAAGGAAATTAGATATCCAGCAGCAGATTTTAGCAGCTTACAAAACACTCCTTAAAAGAAAGCCAAAGAGAAATTGTACATTCTACTGATTGTAAATATATTTTAACCAGTTATCCAAACTTATCTTTTCAATATGCGTGCTGCTTTTGCAAGTTATTTCATTGAACTCAACAAATATATTTGCTTTGATACAAATTGGTTTATAATTAAGCGAATCATTTTAGGAACATGTCTATTGTAACAAGGCTACATTTAGATGCAGTATTCCTTCAAGCTTCAATGCAGTCTGCTTACTGAAAGGTATGCTATGTAACATTTCTACACAAAAAATTTCAAAAAAATGGCAAGACCTAGTATACATTTTGTTGAGTTGTGTATAGACATTAACCCAAATGTTTACAATAATGTTCAAACCCAGGGAAATCTGTCATTTTTATTCAAAGTAACAGTGTGTTTCATTTGGTCGGCTGTCAATTGCGTCGGATCACCTTTAACCCCTCTAGTTGCTCTAAACACGGAAAAGACAAGATTATACGTCAAAGATTATTGTTAATCATAGCCTACAATTTCACAGACTTATACTCAGTAACAGAAATGCAACATTTATTCTGCCACACAGCATCATTTTTTCATGGATTACATGCCACTTTGCAACACAGTAATACAGACCTAATGTATTGATATAATATTTCAATATCGATCCAGCTTTCTACAATGTGCTACTACAACAAGTGGCTCATGCCAGCCACCAAGCTTATGCATACGGTAACTTTATGCTCATAAAGTTAGTTGTAGGTTAGATTATTTTGTCCACGGATAACAGCTCTGGGCTACCCAACAATTGAATTCGCCATATAACGTTAGCTACAGTAGCTGTATGGGTAGTCGACTCATCTAATGCTAGGCTAAAGTTATGTCAGCTTACGTAACTTGATGCTTTTTCATTAGCATGAAATTACAACATGAATAAACGTGACTAAAGGTAACGTGAATACAACTTTAATACATGAAGTCGTTCGTGACATTATTTCTACCTGAGTCACATTGTTAAACAACCACGATGAAAATCTATCTGACATAGATTTTCATTGTGGTTGTTTAAAGTGCTCATATTATGCTTTTTGGCTTTTCCACTTTCCTTTATTGTGTTATAAATCATTTTTGTGCACGGTATAGGTTTACAAAGTGAAAAAGCCCAAAGTCCACACCAAAGGGACTTACCATGTGATGAACATGCGTCACTTTGTAACCCGTTATAATGCTCGCCTAGCTGCTAGCGTGGCACACCCTCATACTCTGCTTCTGACTGGCTAGTAGTCCTTACCTAGCTACTGTGCATGTGTGACTCCCAACAAAGATTGAACAGAAGTGCGATGCCTCACTCTGTAGCTAAAACAGAGAGCTCAACACCCAGGGTGAAAAGAGGAGCTGCAGCAATGTGCAGCACAACAAAAATATGGTGTTTTTTGAAAATTAAACCACAAAAACTTATTCTGGTACAACCTCTAAATACAATTATGAACCTGAAAATGAGCATACTATGAGCACTTCAACAATGAAGACAACTCCCATGATCCCACGCTTCTTATCGGTGTCATCAAAGCCCATCTGTTGATATAGAGCTCAACAGTGTGGTTTCGGAAGTAAGAATCCCATTGATTTTCTCTTGTAAAAAAAAAGTTTCTGCTCCTGTAGAAGCTAGAAGTCCCTATTAAATCAACTTTGTTTTAAGAAAAACCTGTTTCATTTGCGATGTTATGGCGAAATTACACTACCCACAATCCTAAGGGTAACAGCGACGTCTCTGATTGGCGGAACTCGTTGTTACCATGGAAATGTTAACCGCACCCATGCAACCGTGAATGGCTAGCGCCATTGAAATCTATGACAGTTTCTGTACAAAGTCTTGTAGTTTTGCTTTTTTTGCGGTTTTCAAAATGCTATTATGTGCCACATCAAATGTTTTACGGTCACGATTCATCTTGGAGCTGGTTGGCTTGTTTCCAGGCTTAAAGGTCCCATGACATGGTGCTCTTTGGATGCTTTTATATAGACCTTAGTGGTCTCCTAATACTGTATCTGAAGTCTCTTTTATATAGGCCTTAGTGGTCCCCTAATACTGTATCTGAAGTCTCTTTTATATAGACCTTAGTGGTCCCCTAATACTGTATCTGAAGTCTCTTTTATATAGGCCTTAGTGGTCCCTAATACTGTATCTGAAGTCTCTTTTATATAGGCCTTAGTGGTCCCTAATACTGTATCTGAAGTCTCTTTTATATAGGCCTTAGTGGTCCCCTAATACTGTATCTGAAGTCTCTTTTATATAGGCCTTAGTTGTCCCTAATACTGTATCTGAAGTCTCTTTCCTGAAATTTAGCCATGGTGCAGAATTACAGCCACTAGAGCCAGTCCCACAATGAGCTTTCCTTAGTATGTGCCATTTCTGTGTCTGTAGCTATTGAGGAGGGGGGGGGCAAGGTGGAGGGTGGGGGTGTGGCCTTGACCAACTGCCACTTTGCTCATTTGAAAGCCATGATGTCTCTCTCTTTCTCATGGGTGGGCCAAATTCTCTGGGCGGGCAAAGCAGAGAAAGGGGAGGTAAGATTTCAGATCGGCCCATCTGAGCTTTCATTTTCTCAAAGGCAGAGCAGGATACCCAGGGCTCGGTTTACACCTATCACCATTTCTAGCCACTGGGGGACCATAGGCAGGCTGGGGGAATGCATATTAATGTTAAAAAATCTCCTAAAGTGACATTTTCATGCCATGGGACCTTTAAGGTTGCTCTAAGTGATGTTGGATGACGTTACTTCTTATTGACGTTCAAAGTATTTTCAAACAAACAAGGCTAGCTCGCTGGGAGACCCTTCTCGGCAGAAATGGCATCTTTCCACTGATGGGGAATGTGATTTCCTGTCTAATTTCAGACGCCACCTTAGTGGAATGCTGTGTGACTGATCCTGACAGAGTTTCCAGAGCAGAGCTGGAATTAATCAAGTGACTCACTTCACTCTCATCACAGCATCTTGCCTCACTAATCTGTACCTCCTGATTAAATCATTCACATCCACTCCAGTGTTGCAGTGGTAAATATAACTCTGACCTTCAGTTGGTGATCAAAAGCAACCACCACTATAAACAGGGAGACAATCTAATTTCTGAATTTTCTTCTAAGACACGTATATGTGTGGTCTCAATGTGGACTCATTCATAATTTTACTGGTTATCACAATGATTGAAATACCAGTACGTTAGATAAAGGTATTCACTTTAACAAGATAATTTTCTTTCTTGCATGTCCTCATTTGTTTCTGAAAGTCTGTCACCATGGCATGACTCCAAGTATAAGTGTGATTGTATCACAGCATAGATTCATACCATAATGTGTTTTATAAAGAAAGATAGGTTACACTTTACTTGAAGGTATCTACATAAGAGTGACATGACACTGTCATGAAATGAATGTGTCATAAAACATTATAAACAAGTCATAAACATTTATGACATAACACTTCTTTTAGTAAGTGTCATTTGGTTTTGTAATGACAAGTTAGGGTTAGGGTTAGAGTTAGGGTTAGGGTTCATGTGTCATGACTGTGTCATGATAGTGTCATGTGTTCATGACAGTGTCATGTCACGCTTATGTAGATACCTTCAAGTAAAGTGTTACCGAAAGATAATAAGATAAGATGACATGCAAGTTGCATAAACTATTGAGCAGAAAGTAGATAAGAGACCTTGAAAAGTGTATATTTCCATTGAGTCCTTGAGGAAGATACTGAACTCTAAGTTACTCCCGATGAGGAGACCAGCGAGGTAGCATGTCAGCTCTGTGTGTAAATGCGTGAATGAGAGGCAAATTGTAAAGCGCTTTGTACGGTAATGTAGGAAGGTGCACTATAAATGCAGTCCAGTTACCATATTCACCATACGAATCTCTTTTTACTTAAATAAACCCCCACTCCTCCTAATGCAGCTAAATGTCATCTGTAACCCCCCATTAGCTAATTACAATTATGCAAAGTGATGGTATACATCCATTTGCAACCAAGGGCTGGGATCGCTGCTTTGTCGAGACCCAATGTATTGTGCAAATTTACAAGTGCTATCAGTTTTTAATTCAGCAAATCTATTTTGTCCTACTGAGTCAACTGAAACAGAAATGTCACAAATGCAACCGCCCTGACTGTGCTCCGGCTGCTCCCTCCTCCTCTGTTTGTGAAGAGTCAAGGATGTAACACGTGAATCCTTGCAGCCCAGATGAGTCAGTGGGTGGTCTGAATAGACCTGAGCTTTGCTGTTGCTCTGGAACTCCTGGTGAGATGAAGGACTCTGTTTACTGAAAAAAATAGGAAATTTGAAAGGCGGCTAACATCGTGTCTACCTGCTGTAAAAGCAGACTTCCTTCATGGAGATGTCAGAGCATCTCTTTTATGAGAAGCCTCCTGCGACATGTGAATATGTATGTGTTTGTGGCAGCATGTCCTCACAGGTCTTCTTTCTTTTCCTGTAAATCTTTCTCATTAATAAATTCAGTGTTTATGCTCGTCTCTGTTCCATATCCATATATGCATGCAGCCTGTCTGTCTGTAAAAGGCACTGCAATGATGAGGAGGGAAATTAAATACGGGAAAGACCTTTATTTGCACCTGTCTGTAGCTTGCAAACAGATGACTTCATCTACTCTGTGCTTTCTGTGACTGAAGCAGTGTGCCACATGCAAGGAGATGTCTATATCTGTCACTTTGTGTGCTCTTCCTCCCCCTACTGGCGGTGACATGCACATGCAAGCCTCCACTGGCGTCCATCCATCACCAGTGTCCATCCATCACCAGTGCTGAAAGAAGTACTCAGATATTCTACTTGGGGAAAAGTAGCAACACCAGAGTGTAGAAATACTCTGTTACAACTGCAATTTGACTTAAGTAAAAGTACAAAAGTATTAGCATCAAAACATACTTAAAGTACCAAAAGTAAAAAAAATACTAATTATGCAGAATGGCCCATTTCAGAATAATGTACAATATTATACGAGGATATTTATTGATTCATTAATGTGTTCATCACTTGAACGTTGCAGCTGCTAAAGGTGGGGCTAATTTAATTACTCAATATACTGCTGGGTAGTTTGTGAATTGTATTGCATAACATTAATCTGAATCTAGTGACTAAAGTATCTAAATAAATGCAGGGGAGTAAACAGTATAATATTTGCTTCTGAATTGGAGTGGAGTAGAAGTGTAAAGTAGCAGAAAACGTAAATACTCAAGTAAAGTATTTAATATTTTTCTTTTTTTTCATTTTCATTTCAAGACTTCAAAATTGTACTTAAGTGGAGTACTTGAGTAAATGAGTTACTTTCCACCACTGTCCATCACAGATAATAAATGATAGTGTTGCACCACTCTGGGCATGGCTTAAAATACAGAGCTACAAGCTACTGCCAACCTCATAGCGTTAGTTTAGTTTTATTTTATTCCTGTGTCATGGTAAACATTTGGCCCATCCCATACGGGTTTACAAGACACCACTATTTAACAGATATATTCCAGTCTCGCATGTACAAATCATGTGGAGAAATACATTGATAACAGAAAACAAAAAACTAAATAAAATTATAAATTAAAACATAACGATTAAAATAATAATAATAATAATAAAATACAGTTCATACAAACAAATATCTACAGATCATCTCGGTAAAGAGCTTTTTTTTCCCCCTCTTCTCCCAGGCTTTCTCAAGATAACTGGCTAATTGATCATCATCTCAGTCTTTGAGCCTCAACCATATTCACAAAATCAATATCTGTTGTTATCTTACTAAACCAGGCATCACGCTGTTCACGCTGAACACATTAGCCACCCACATGTTGGAGCATGACTATGCACTATTTGATATCTGAGCAGCTGAGGATAAAAGAGGATGGAAAACACCACTTACAAACAACAACACTTTATATATATATATATATATATATATATATATATATATATATATATATATATATATATTACAGTTTGTCAGTTTGAGTGCTGTTGACAATGCCTATGTTTTGCTCAGAAACATCTTCAGAAAAAGCTGAGGATAAAAGAGGATGGAAAACGACACTCAATAATACATTTTTATATACCAATACACACATTACAGTTTGTCAGTTTGAGTGCTGTTGACTATGCCTAGGTTTTGCTCAGACAAATCTACACTGCTTTTTTTTTTTTTTTTGCAAGCACATCCTTTACACACGGATATGAATACAAACAGACACACACAAATACACTGAAAGTGTAAAGCTTATCTTCATTACTTGTCATTGTAATAACTTGTAATAAACTCACTTATTTGTTTTCTTGACAACTTTGTCTTTTTTTTTAGACATGAGCTTCTGGGGGTTTCCCAGCATGCATTATGCAGAAGTCAAACTCACTGTATAGGCAATTTAAAGACTCTGGTGCACGCAATCTGCTCGTCTTGGCACTGTCAAAGGAAAATGGATTCACACACACAAACTGCAGGGCCAATAATCAAACCCTAAACCTTTTTCACTTGAAGGCAACAACATTAGCCATTGAAATGAGTCCTATATATTTATATATATATATATATATATATATATATATATATATATATATATATATATATATATATATATATATATATATAAGATTGAAAAAAATGTTAACCCTTGTATAAGTTCAATTGTCTATGAGTCATTTTTATGGATGAGGAAATGACAAAGTTGCTTGCCTTCAACTGCCAATGTCCTCCTCTTCAGGCCGGTTACACACTGGATGCGTCCCGCGAGCGTGTCAGCTGCGTGGTGTGTCCGTTTATATTTCGGCTCCCATGTTAACAAGTTAGAGCTTACACACTGCCTGCGTGACACGCACGTCTCAGGCACGGCTCGAGCCACGCCGAAAACGCGTGCATGCTAGAAATAGGACCGACACCTATTTTTCACGTGACATGCAAGCGTGTTGGAAGCGTTTCCAGGCAAAATAGAATACAAAAGGATGTTTATATGTCATTTTGACACTAATACATATTAATAAATGACATGTTGATGTTTGAAATTCTCTAGGTTTTGATATAAATGCAGATAGAAATGTAATTTTAAAAAAAAATTGATTTTCTAATATTGCACCTGTCCATACAGAACAAAATATTCTGTAACCTATTTTGCCGTCAATACTGCCGAAGTTGTCTTTGCTGTTATCAAATCAGTATATATTTATGTTTAACATGGTATTTAATTTTATCAATGTGAAACATACATGTGTACAGACAAGGCTAGCAGCAGCAGCGCTATGTCAGACACGTTTCTGGTGTGTAAATACATAAAAAAATCCACGCAGCCACCACGCAACTGAACAGAAACGCCACGCTCATGCGACGCAGCCAGCGTGTAACCGGCCTTAGAGAACAGTTCGACCTGTTGGACAGAGCCAGGTGAGCTGCTTCTCCCTCTTTTCTATTCTTTGTGCTAAGCTATAGTTGATATGGATCTTTTCATCTGATCAGTAGGTAGTAGATCAGTAGTCCTCTGTGTCATCAGACAAATGCTGGGTAGTAGTTTACAGGAGTTGGTGATCATATACCTCCCAGTGGAAGACTATGGATTCATCTGTGGCATTTCATTTCATTTCAAACCTTTATTTAATGCGTCTGGCAGACTCTGTTGTCTCTTTCAAAAAGGATCTGAAAACATGTTTATTTAGGAAAGCCTTTGATTGATGGGTTTTTCACTAGTGTCACTTTCATTTTACATATGTATATACATTTTATATTGTTTCTTTTACCTATTCTTTTGTACAGCACTTTGTGATTTTATCTGTGAAAAGCGCTCTATAAATAAATTGTACTTACTTACTTACTTACTTACTTACTTTAAAGCCTCTAAACACCCACAAAGGTGTTTTCAGTTCTTCTGGCTGATTAGGCGCTGCTCAGGTTGAAGGTGGGTCGGAGCGTTGGTGGGAACTTATTAGGTCAGAAATTCTTTCTACCAATAACAATGATAAACCTAACCATTAAACCCTAAACCCTAAACCCTAAACCCTAACGCAATGGGGACCAAATGCACAGCATACATTTCAACAAACAGACAATGACATTTAAATTACAACAGATAAAAAAAGATTTAAACAATCAAATAAAGCAGACACAAGAAGATACACAGAAGTCACTGGGCCTTAAAGGCCTTAAAACCTCTGAACACACGTGATTTGAGTTAATCTGGCTGATTCGTCTCTGCTCAGGTTGAAAGTGGGCCGGAGCTTGAATGGGAATTTATTAGATCACAGATATTTTCTATCGATAAGAATGATAAAGCTGTCGTCTGTCCTGTCCTTACAGGAGCAACAAAGCTAACAAGAGACTCAGGAAGATGTCAAACAATCAGTCTATACACACCCACACAGTCCTGGGAAGAGTGCTAATCTGCCAGGTTAACTGCAAACACCTGTGTGGGTGTTCAGGGCCTTTGAATTGACTGATAGATGGGGGAGGGACCAATTTTTGAGGTGCTTTGTGCCGCGTTCCATGAATGTGGAGCGGGAAACGAAAAAGCAGTCTAGCCAAGCTCGGTCCAAGTATGAGAAACCACAAGTAAAAGCCATAAGCACTTACTGTACATAAATATAGCAGACAGCTAGTTGATCATCCATTAACAACACTTAGACGTCTAACTAAAGGATCACCGGTGCAAGGCCCACGGCAAATTATCAGGTGAATTTTCTTAGGCACTGTGCTCTTAGCATGCAAAATGGATGCGGCATTCAATGTGATATCACAGAAAAGCAATGACTGCAGTTGTTGGACTTCAGACATCAGAGGCACAGAGATTAGAAGTGATGGATTTTCTGTTCTCCCCCATTTAGCATGCTTGTGTCCTTGGTGGATATGCCATTAACACTTGGCTTAGATGAATTCAAGCCCGCCCCCGAAGCAATGAAATACACGGCTCCATGAAAAACACAAATATCTGCTGTGATTAGGCCACTAAAAACATTCTATAAAATCATATGTGAGCAAGTAAGTAATGTAATGTAATATGTTTTAAAGTGAGTTCTCTATCGGCTGCTACAAAGTGAATGTGTCACAGTGTTTGTCGGCTTTTATTCATTGTCTATAATACTCCTTTTCCAAACCTACTATGATACTAACATCTGTCCACAGGGCAGAGTTGATCTATGGACGCTGAAATCAAGGTACTGAGGTGAGACTGATAGAAATGACTCAGTATAATAACAATAAGGTGAGTCAGTCAGAGCTGCCTCTAGTCTGTCTCACCTGCTTTAATTGTGAATCATAATTTTCACACGGGCACCCTAAGACATGTGTTTAGAGACACCTGCTCTGCTCTGGGCACGTAAATCATGATTGCAGCTGTCACCGTGTTCCTGCTCCGCGCCCTGCTATGCCCTGCTACACTCTGCAGTGCCCTGCTATGCCCTACTACGCCCTGCTACGCCTTGCAGTGCCCTGCTACGCCTTGCAGTGCCCTGCTATGCCCTGCAGTGCCCTGCTACGTCCTGCTACGCCCTGCAGTGTCCTGCTACGCCATGAACTACTACAACTACTATTTCTAGCCATAGTGTCATTATCTTTATTGTGACTATTATTGCCACTGTTCATCACACCCCCAACGGGCACCATCAGACACCGCCTACCAAGAGCCTGGGCAAAGAGTATAGAAGTAACAAGAGGCGAAACTCAATAGAACGTTCAATTGCAAGCTGCAGCTCGGTCATGGGTGCATTTGTTGCAATGGAACGTTCTATTGAGTGCATCTTCGCCATCTTGGACTGAACGCAACACATCGTTCTATTGAGTTTCGCCTCTTGTTACTTCTATACTCTTTGGCCTGGGTCTGTCCGAGGTTTCTCCCTAAAAGGGAGTTTTTCCTCACCATTGTCGCACTAAATGCTTGCTCTTGGGGGAATTACTGGAATTGTTGGGTCTTTGTAAATAATAGAGTGTGGTCTAGACTTATTCTATCTGTAAAGTGTCTTGAGATAACTCTTGTTATGATTCAATACTATCAATAAAATTGAATTGAGTGGCTGTAATATCCAGGCAGTTCAACTGAATTGCGTCGGATGTCATGCCTGCCTACATATAGGGATGACAAAAGTGATGATAAAATGATAAAACTATATATACATATACAGTATATATATATAGGACAATCAGTCTTGACAGCTGTAGGAGTGTCAGTCTGTTAGGTTACATTTTATTAGGTTTTTACCTCTGACGAAATCTCCTTGTCACACTTTAAAAATGTGTAAAACCCACAGACGTAAAGAGTGACCAATAGCATTGATATGTGAAAGAAAAACAAAAGCCTGAAAAGAGATTGAAGGTTTCTGCCCGACAGCGACGATATGTGGGCGTGCATATGTGCACATTTGCGAACGCTTCTGAGCTGCTAAATGCAAGCTATAGAGTTGTTTTGACAGTGAAGCTGAGCTTAGAGGAATAACACTCAGCCTGTGTGTCAGGGATCACTCTTAATTACCTTCAATCTGAGCACTGCTGTTTGTTTCACAGACTAATGACTTAGATGGGGATTACGCACTAGGCACTGTGCTAATTAGCCTGCTAGCGCTCCCTGGGCATCCCAACGTGAGCCTCAGACAAAAAGCCATCAGCCATGGGAAGGCATTGTTAGTTTTTTTTACCTCCCCGCTTGCACACCCTCTCCCATCAGTCCTACATGTCGGTGTGGATGGTTATGTGGACAGTAGTCTCGCTTTGCCAGACCCTGCTCCAAAGCGCGCTGAAGGAAGGTCTGGCTACTCCACATAGCATTCCGGGATGGGAGAAAAACATGCTCTGGTTTAATGGCATCTCTTTAAACCAATCAGAATCGTCATGGGTGGTGCTAAACTCCACACAGAGCCGCTGCAAAATCCACCGTATTTAAAATTCCAACACAAAGAAAGCGGAAGGAAACGGAAACTACATAGCCTGACGTGGTCATACTCAGATTCTAGTCAGAATATGCGTCTGATACGGCTGTGATTATGGGGCGTGTCTCAACCGAGCCAGGAAAGAAAATGCCTCTGCACTCAATTGGATAGACATCCAACCAATCAGAGCAACAGAGACAGATGTCACAGAAGCTGCAAGTCAAAGGCAGGCTTTACGTTACTGTGGATCATCTGTCCATCATCGTATAAAGCCCGCCCTGACAATTTGATTGGTCCGAACAGCTCTGGTTCGAGCATAGTTGCTCCACAACGGATCAAGTCCAGTCCGAACTTCCCGCCCTCAAATGTTGGGGGCGGGGCTAAGTTCGGCTGGCATCCAGGCTAGAAAATATATGCATCTGGCGGAATATCCTGCAGCACCGGAGCAATCCCGGAAGTGGAAAGCGAAGGATAGGCTATAGACTATGTGGGCAGTGTCCTGCTGAGGAACATTTAGGACTCAAGAACCGCAAAAAAATAGTTCTGTTCAATGGTAGAAGAAGTATTCAGATACTTTACTCAAGTACAGTACATGTCACAGCCAGCTCTGTTTTTTTGTTGTTGTCTCTTTCTTTTTGTCTGTTGTCTGTGTTGTGTGTGGGTGTGTCTTGGCCGTGGTGGATAGCCGAGTGATTGGACTCAGCTGCCCGCAATCTCCTCATTACCTGTGGAATAAAGCTTCCAGGTAAATTACCAGTAAATGCATAATTTACACGGGGAATGGGGGAGTTACAACCCCCCCCCCCCCCCCCCCATAATCAAAACTGGCCACGGTAATAAAGTCAAAGAGTTTAAATGTTGTGGCAAGCAAATATTTGTTTTTAAGATGTGCATGATTCCTAAAAAATAAAAAAATCCTGAAACATGTGTAATGTCTGAATCTGCAGAAGGTTTTAAACAATACAGCAGATTAGTTAATTAATATTAATAATATTCACATGAATAAAGACATTTGCACCATAACTTGAAAAGGCACAAATTGTTGCAGAAAAATTCACCAGAATGCAGGGAATGAAGCGTTTGATGCTCAAAATTTTCTGCGGGACGACCCAGACACCCTGGTTATAATTTTATATTAGCTAGATATGTGGAGATCTCAATCCCCCCCCCCCCCCCCCCCGGCAATGTTGAACTCAAAGTTACACCCTTGGTTACTAGTATAGGTATTGTACATGAGGACAACAAACTCAAAGTGTCTTTTTTTCTCTAGTTGCAGCTACTTATTGCTAGTCTTCAATCTAACCTCATATTTTCTTCAGTCTTCTCCTAAGATCGCCGTGTCAGTCTGGATCTGTTTTTTCCTACCTGCTTCCTACCTGCTCCACTCTTCATTTGGACACATGGAAACCACCATCTTCACCTTTGCCTATCACTGCTCACCCCACACACCCAGCCTTTTGCCTTGGTTATCTGTGCTCTGTTTCTGCACCTGAAGTCGTCCTCTACCCAGCCGTGACAGTACAAGTAACAATACACTGATGTAAAAATACTCAACAACAGGGAAAAGTCCAGCATTCAAAATCCACTAGTCCACACAGCATTCCAGGATGGGAGAAAAACTTGCTCTGGTTTATTGGCATTTCTTTAAACCAATCACAATCATGATGGACCGAGCAGAGCCACAGTGCCCATGCAAAATAGTACGTTCAAAAGTTGTTTTAGTTGTGCATCAGAAAACTCAGATTGGACAGATAGTCTAGCTAGCTGTCTGGATTTACCCTGCAGAGATCTGAGGAGCAGTTAACCATAGTCCTCAGAAATCCACCGGAGTTTAGAATTCCAACACAAAGAAGCAGGCTTGACTTTGTCCTGTGTGATGTTTTTTGGTGTGTGTGTGTGTGTGTGTGTGTGTGTGTGTGTGTGTGTGTGTGTGTGTGTGTGTGTGTGTGTGTGTGTGTGTGTGTGTTTGTGTGTGTGTGTGCACTCAAAAAATTAAAACATTGACTTTAATTACATTTATTATGTCAACAGGTTCCACATTTTTATTAGATAAGTTAAAAGCAAAAATATTAAGGTCATTCAATTTAATTAACTCATGTTACAGTAACACAATGATTGTTAATTCAGCTAATTAAAAAAAATTGACTTCTGATCAACAAGAGGTATTTAAATTAAGTCAGTTATGTTATGGACCTAAATAATATATGTACAGGCTACATATTATTATATTTGTCATTTCAGCATAGTTTTTACTGCCGTCTTCAGGATGTAACAAGTATTGCAATCCTAATTCACTGTGTGTGTGTGTGTGTGTGTGTGTGTGTGTGTGTGTGTGTGTGTGCGCGTGCGTGTGCAAGTGAGTGAGTGTTTTCTTTATACGCTATGCACTGAGTTTACAGTAGCTTCTGTCCTTTGTACTGCAGGGCTCATATTAACAAAGTTATATTGTATTAAAATGTTCCCCACATACAAGTAACTATCTCATATCTCAATATCTCATTCATTTGAAATGCCGTTTTCTGTCTCGTGTTTGGTTCTCTCATCCCAAGCCACCTGCTATCTGAAATCTGCAAATAATTTACATTCTCTGAATCATATCTTCTAAACACAATACCATTAACATATGCCAAGATGTCCCTACATTGTTCAACTTCAGATAGAAAAATTGAGAAAGAAATAAAAACATTTCGTCCTTCCTCTTTCGTTCTTTGATTTAATTACTGCAGTGTAATAATGGATAAAATATTGATTAAGCAATCAATTCTTTCTTTATACTGATTCGCACACTGTGTTCCTGTCTGAAAAAAACTATTTCTATTCTCATAACTGCTTAATAAATTGAAATAGTTACTTGCAGACACACTTCTCGGAGATAGTTGGCTTTTGTTGCGAGCCATTAGAGTTTTTGCAGAGAGAAACTGGGAAACACAGATGAACATGCATAATTCTATTGGGGCCAGTGTAGCCAGATTAAATGTTCAGAGGTTTTTGAGCTAAACATAGAAAAATATTTATGTTGACCTGACATATACATGACATATACATTCAGCGAAGCAAATCAATGCAGAAAGTAATTGAAACGTAATTTTTGGGGCAAAGTGGAGCAATTATCCTTAACCAAGGTGAGCGAGCCATGTGCTTTCTGGAGAGGTGAAAATATTCCTTCAAATAGGTGTGTTATTGTTAGCATTTTATTATCTTAACCCTTCTGCATCATTAGGGGCATTTTTGACATTTGAATTTTTTCGCTCATTTTGGCTGTGTTAATGCATTTGGCATCAAATTTGGCAAGGGTGTAAGTTTTTTATTTTTATTTTATTTTGGAAGTTCAACATCAGCTCCTATAAGAAGTCGATAATAAACTGTCTAGCCAAAATAATCAGACCCCAGGGAAAACACTGCACTGGTTCTAATTTTCAGGTGCAGATGGATTCCTCCTCTCTGCCCCTATACCGACGTATCCTACAGCAAAGGAGCCATCAAAAAAACTCTGGATATGACGGCTCGAGCTGAATCTGAAGCATGCTCTGCAGAGAGTGAATATGAAAGGTGTGAGGTGTGGTTCCCAGCCACCTTTTCTGTTCTGCAACATTTCCAACACAATGCTCTGAAGGAGGCCAAACTGCACTATCTGTCAATTAAATAGTCCCTAATTCAGGGAAGCCATGCTGCTGTCCACCTGCTTCACTTTGAGCTTCACCCATAGGGGGTCGGATGGCCATGAAAGCGGTGCAATCAAAAAACATGATTGCCATCACGCAACCACCTCTCTGGGTGGGGAATAAGCCCTGCCGAGCTGGTACAGTACGTGATGAAATTGTCCACAATCATTATGGTACTCTGGCTGAAAAGAATACGTTACCTTTGAATGGAATAAAATATATGTATTTATTTTGATATTACGATGTGATATTATTTTTCTAGTTATAATTGGACAACTGAGGATTGAGCTAAAATGTACAAGAACAAAGCCATATTGTTGTTATTTGTATTGACTCATTTATTGTATCTTTTTTTTTTTTTCATTTGTTCCTCAAACCTGTAATCTCTTGTCAGGAAATAGTTGACTGATATATATAACCTTCCTTCCTCAGCATACAGCAGCAGCAGCAGCACAGCTAGATAACAGAAATCAAACACATCATATCATTTGTGTTAAAGAACTGTTTGATCGCTGTTTGATCGCTCACTGAAGCTGGAGTTTTCTTTGGCTAAAATGGCTAGGGCTGAATTGACTGTTTTCTCCTAGCCTGACAAGCCAGACCCACATCAAGATGTTGGGTCTGGGAACTCACCATTGGCAGGGCTTAATCCGAGGGGCGGGATAAACGGTTGTCTTTCAAATTCCATCTGCATGTAATAGGATAGAGGTCCAACCAACCAGAGCAACGCTAGTTGATAGATTAAACTTTTGCCGTATCCGGTCAGAAAAACGAACACATCTTCCTTTTTTAAGAATGAATTCAGTGCCGTTCTTTGTTCTTTTCTCAAAGAAAAGCTTAACTCCAAGTCTTCCAGAGTCGCGGCCAAAGCTGATTCGAAAGGCCGCTGTTCGTCAGCAGCAGCCATCTATTTTGTTTTCAAGTAGCAGGGAATTCACGCGGAACCTTTGCAACCGTCCAACGGAGAGTTGCTAGACGACCATGGCTGCAAATTACATTTGCTGCCGCTAGGGTGCGTCTAGATTTCTAGGCTAGTTTTCTCCACCAAGATCTACAAAATATTACAATTTTGATGAGACTATCACTAAATAAGTGGCCCTTCTGGCATATGATTGTACAATCGTCATGGGCGGCGCTAAGCACCAGACGGAGCCGCGGTGCCTCTGCAAAATAGCCTCGGGAAGGAACTTGTTTTGGTGGAACGTGGACGTTCAAAGGATGTTTTAGTTGTGTAACAGAAAACTCAGATTGGACAGATAGTCTAGCTAGCGGTCTGGATTTACCCTGCAGAGATCCGAGGAACAGTTAACCATAGTCCTCAGAAATCCACCGAAATTTAAAATGTCAACTCAAAGAAAAGGGAAGGTGATGGATATCGGGCGGAGTTCCCTGCTGCACCGGAGCAATCCTCGAAATTAAACGTTGTCAATATAGACTAATATTTTTTTACTGTGAAATCAGTGATTTCTTATTAAACACTGTTACAACCTCGTCTTTTAAGTAGCCGTTTGTTGATATGATATCAGTTTATTGTCTTTAAGTAGTGAGCTGATAGGGAAATTTGCAACTGCTGTTTGCTGCTGTCTGCTCTCCTCCCGGCGAAGTAGTCTTCTAGAAGTACAGTCAACTTTAAAAAAAGATATCTTGATTTAGATAAATGTATTTCGTACAACCATTTGACATGTAAAAATTAAGTCAATTCAACAGAAATATTTTACCTCGCAGAACACGTGAGCTACTGGTCTACCACTGCCTTGATCAGTTAGTTAGTTTTGTTAGTTCCTTACCCTTTTTCATGTTCTGTGCAAACCTGTTCTCACTCCGAACTCGTAAAATACGGACGCTTGGGCAGTGGCTGTCAACGTCAGATACGACGCAAAAAGCACCCTTCAGCGTGTATGTAGAACGCACCGGGCAGCGCAGCATTAAGAGCGGCAACGGTAGCGAGTAGTATGAAAGCATAGGGGGGTTGATTGGGGTGGTGGATGGGTCAAACAACACAGGACTTTCACCTACGAGGCCGGGGCTTGTGTCCCGCGTGTCACGTTTCCTAAATCCAACCGTCGCTTTCTTCTTTTACTAAATCCAACTGTCCCGTTCTTCTTTTCCTGAACCCAACTGTCCCGTTCTTGTTTTTCTAAACCCAACTGTCCCATTCTTGTCCTGCGTGTCATGGAAACGTACCTTTTTTGTAAGCCCACCCACGACCTTTTCCTTTAATCTAAGTGCGTCAAAAGTGACGCCAATAGTCCCGACCAAGTGCGTTTAGATAAAGCGTGTTTAGATATGGCGCTAAAGGAGACGTTTAGCGTCAATAGCAACGCCAAAGGCACCTGACCAAGCATCCGTATTTCACACGATGGGAGTGAGAATGTGTTGGTTCTGCGAGGTAAAATTTCTGCTGTTGTCAATGGAGTCTGGTGGTTTTTAAGCAAGGGTTGTCTGACAGCAAGGTAAAGTGGTGAAAATATTCTAAATATAACATACACTTTTTATTTTAGGTGGGCCTTTTTTTTAGGTGCATGGCTTAAAAAAAAAACTTGTAGCTGCTAACCCCATCCACAGCTTCTCCAAACTGTGGGCATGCTGACCGCCATCTACTGACTATGGGGAAGTACCTCATGCAACTACACTTCAAAAGATCCAAACTATCCCTTTAAACGTCTACAGCAGTAGCATGCAACATACACATTAATGCAGCAGTAATATCCAAAATCCAAAAATATCAGAGTAAAACACTGTCAGGGAACATTTTAGTAAAGTAAATTGTGCGGATGATACTTACTGTACATACTACTTCTTAGTTAAGGTTTTCAATTTTTACTTGTAGTGGTGTATTCTTTCACAACCCGTTCTCACTCTGAACTCCAAAAAATACGCTTGGACAGTGGCTGTCAGTGGCTGTCAGCGTCTGAAGCAACGAAAAAAGCGTCCTTCATCGTGTTTGTAGAACGTACCGTGGAGAGCAGCAGCTACACGGGGTTTGAAGATGACGTAACATTAAGAGCGACTACGGTAACGAGTAGTATGTAAGGCCGCAATTCCGCGTAGGGTGATTGGTTGAGGTGGTGGATGGGTCAAACACAGGACTTTCACCCAGGAGACCGGGGTTTGTGTCCCGCGTGTCACGGAAACGTAAGCCTACCCACGACCGTGAAAAGGGATGCCAATAGTCCTGGCCAAGCACGTTCAGATAAAGTGCGTTATATGACGCTAAAGGAGACTTTTAGCGCCAATAACAACGACAAAGGCACCTGACCAAGCGTCCGTATTTTACGAGATGGGAGCGAGACTGTGTTGTCTCTCACTACTGTTAGAATCTGCGAAGATGATTAATTCCTGCCATAAACACAGCACCAAATGTCAACACATTAGAAATGATTACAGCATGCCAAATTTGCTTTACCCTGGGAGTGCCTGCTTTTGTTTAAACATTTGTTGCGCATGTCGTTTGTTTGCAATTGTGTGTATGTGACCATGTGTGTGTGTATAATAATATGCGGGAACAAAAAGGAGAAAAATAAATTATGAAACCTCCAAAAGGTTTGACCATGCATTTCTGTTAAAGAAATTGAAATGTCACCCGTGAACACATTTGCTTCATTCCCTCTTTGCCGTCCTCTCTCCCTGCTCCCTTTTACATGGAAACCGTGATGCCTGTGAAGAAATACATTGAGTCTTTTTTCTCTTATCTTCAAAATTATTATTTTGTCTCATCAAAGCCAGACCCTCAGTTAAATGCACTGCTGTAAAAGACTTATTATGTGAGCCCACCAAGGTGGTGAGTTCTATTTCTGGCTCTTCCTGTGAAATTCATATTCATTAATAAGAACTTTCTGAGGCTTTGGAAATACAGGTGAAGTGGCAGGAAGGGGATAACGTGACACTTTAAATTGGATACATACATAAGGTACATAAACAGTTCTCGCACATACATTCTCATTACATTCATTTTTTTTTTTTTTTAAGATTATTTTTTGGGCATTTTTAGGCCTTTATTGACAGGACATATGAAGAAATTAAAGGGGAGAGAGAGTGGGGAGTGACATGCAGCAAAGGGCCGCAGGTCGGAGTCTAACTCGGGCCCACTGCGTCGAGGAGTAAACCTCTATATACTGTATGGGCGCCCGCTCTACCAACTGAGCTATCCGGGCACCCAGTACATCCTTTTTTAACACAGAAGATATAACATAGACACAAGGACCAATAACAGAAATGCTATTTGCTTAATGTATGCTCACAAAAAAGGGGCAAAGAAACATCAGTGCTAATGTACATTTGGATTCTGCATACCCTGCAGACTGTATTAGCAGATAAGTGGCCATTAAAATGCTTGGAAATCAATGAAGGCTAATTACTTATTAACAAATGGGACTTTACAAGTTAATGTATGTATTGGCAGTAGGGTTAAGGCTCACTGATAGTTGTTGGGGACTTTTGGTCTTCATTTGTCACTTCTCTTGTTTTCACAGTTGCTAGTTGTTGGGGACTTTTGGTCTTCATTTGTCACTTCACTTGTTTTCACAGTTGCTAAGGTACCAAGGTCACTTCTATAGTTTTTGATTGTATTTTCTGGCAGCATGTCTAGAAGAATTTATGTGATTCATCCATGTCTGGTAAGACTGAAACTCTCAGACAGACATTTCTCCCCTCATCCATTAGACTCCATCAGTTCTACTAGTAGGCGAGAGGTCACTGGCATTTACACCAAGTTCTTCACACCAGGATGTGGTCTGGTGAGAGCTGCCTTTCATGTACTGTAAAGGCGCTGATACACCAACCCGATAATCGGCCATCGCACAGTCTGGCGAGGTCGGTGACTCGAGTCTGTTCGGTGTGTTCCATGCCGTCATCAGCCGGAGGAGCCGTCGGCCTTCATTTTGGCCGATTTGACTTGTTGACTCGGTGGGTGGGCAGTCGGACTCAATGACCAATCTGATTGGTGAAGTGCTAGCCCCTGACTAGCGAATCAGTGCACTTATGTTACAACACTTACTGGAAATGATGAGTGGGATGAGCGTGGTAAACGCCTCTCAAAATCTGACGAAAATCTTTCAAACTGATCTTTCTCTCGCTTAAAATGTTTTCAGAAACACGTTTAGACTATTTAACTATTTTCGTAAAATATGAGATCGTATTCCGAACGAGCCACCATTATGGTTTGGCTTTGAAATTCGGGAGAAGCCAGACCCACGTGAAGCGTTAGTCTTTTCCGGTTTTCATTTTTTGGGCGACAATACAGATTAGCGCCGCCTGCTGTTATGGTGATGTATTCTGTCTTGCGCGCACGCAAAACGTACACTCAAGTCGGCGTTGCTTCCGTGTGTTCCGAGGCACTTTTTGGCCAAATGATCAGTCCGACTGCCTTTTCTGCCGACGGTTGGCCGTCTGATTGGTGTGTCAGAGCCTTAAGACTACAGTAGTGTAGTGTAAGTAGTCATAGGTTAAGGTGTGTATTGTTGTGCAATAATCTAGAAAGTGGTGACACCAAAAATGGTGGATTCCATTTCCCGGATGATGTCCTGTTCTGCCAGGCTGGGCCAGTGGTTGGGCCAGTACTTTATTCCTAAAGTAACTTCCTCCTTTAAAGCAAACCCATTGATGAAGAATGCTTGTTCAGAAAACAGGTATTAGTTTGATTCATATTCCATCTAGAACGGGCTTTAACATTGGTCGCCTGGTACACGCCTGGCTGGATCATA
The DNA here is from genome assembly GCA_023566125.1 of Zingel zingel. NCBI lineage: Eukaryota > Metazoa > Chordata > Actinopteri > Perciformes > Percidae > Zingel > Zingel zingel. Next base: position 28,276,013 of record CM042320.1, read on the forward strand.
TATCTCAATCATCAGGCATCAATCCTTTTCATTTTGGCCACAGACACAATATCAGCGAGCACTTTGTACCATGATTTTTTAAAGACAAGTAATAAGTTCAATAATGGGAACTTTTTTTTTGTGATACCTGTGTTGCTTGTTATCTCTTACATTTTCCATTGGCAGTCCAGAATGTTAAAGTTACACCAGAATAAAATCTAATCTGGCCTAATCTGATCCTAAAGTGTTGCTACTTGTTTTTTTATAACTACAAATAATAATAAAGGAAAATGATCATCTCAAAATAGAAAATATACTGTCTCGAACATCACATAAATGATAGAAAGTGGTCTTGAAGAGGATTCTTTTTTTCAGACTCAGTCATGACTGTCTCTCATTTGGACTCGGTCTTGACTCGGTCTCGACTAGTCCTGGTCTTGGACTCGACAAAGGTGGACTTGACTACAGCCCTGCAAAAAAAAAAAAAAAATACATTTACCATGCTTTAATTGCCACTGGTGGATATTGTGTTGCAAGAGCTGTAAATTAAAATTTGCCAATGAACTTGAACTGTTCATTTATAATGTTTCTTCATTATGTTGATAGAAAAAGTAATCCAGGGGGCATTATTTTCTTATGAAATGTATTAACTGTTGCAAATTATTAATATATAAAATGATTTCTTGAAGACTCTTACAACTTTCATGTGACCTTAATGATTTCAACAACTCCTCTAGTGTGACATCTTGGGGTTAATAGTTTTCAACTTAATATATGGGTTTTGCCAGATTGATGACCCAGTGGGCAACAAACAGTACATTACCTGATAACATTGTCATTTTTTAATTGTTCAATTATTGCTTGTCTCTAGTAGATTTTTACCCTGTGTGTTGACACTTCTGCATGCAGCGCTGCAAAGTGATAGTAAGCAAATGTCATCCTCAGAAGTGAGAAAACGAGACTTTGATATACGTGAACACACCCAGGCAGTTTATAGGAGATCAGTATGCAGTCACAAACAGTCTGGAGAATGCAGTCTTAAAGTAGAACAGTAAATCAGACTGGAAGCTGACAGATGCAAAGATGGAAATGTATTATTTGCTCAAAGGCACTTCCATTTAAAAAGCACATTAGGTGGCAAACACAAACACAAAAAGTTAAAGAGGTAGTCCCTGGAAATTCTTGTTTCTCTTGTCTAGTTTGATGCTGCCTGAGGAAGAACGGTGAACCTGTAAAGCACAGCCATATGATTTATTGTTCAATGGGTAAAATCCAATTAAATATATAAGAATTCTAACAGCTTATAATTTCTAGGGTCTTGATTTCCCAGATGTATGTGTAGCAGCCCAAAGGTGGTGAGCACTGGGATACATCTAAGGACTGTATCGCTGTGCAGCAGAATAAAACATGTAGACTATGGGATAAGGCTGCATTGTTTCCCTATTTATAAAAGGCGACATTATAAATAGACAGGCCACAATACATTTTAATAAATACTAATAATGTTTTGATTGAATAGTATTTGCATACAATTGCATTAATGCATGGATGGATGGCAAGTGCATGATTTTATTCACTAAACAAGTTAACAATTAGGTGTTATTTGATGCATTTTGGTGTAGGTTATGGGATGCCTTGACAATTATTTTATGATATTATTATTATTATTATGGAGCAGTGGTGTAGTCTAATGTATTGTAGTGGGTATACTGTACTGTATATTGGCCAGAATCTGCCTCGGGGGGGGGGGGGGGGGGCATATCATAGTGGGGGGATCTGGGTGTCCTCCCCCAGGGAAGTTTGGAGCATCGACGAATTCATTTCCTGTATTCTGATACACTTTAATGCACCAATTTACAGTGGAAATACCTTTATTTATTTATGTGAAGAAGAAAAACACAGATGACAATTCAAAATATATCAAAAATATAATGAAAAGTATGTTGTTGTGGGTCATTTGGCATTTTTAAGTGGGTATATGGAAATCCTGGAGCTTTCTTAGTGGGTATACTGCGTATACCTGCGTGACTACACCACCGTTAGGGAGACGTGGTGCCGAATGTGCTGTTGCAAATTGTGACCGTTACTAATTGCCACTATAGGCATTGAACGCGCCCCTGCTGATAGGTATCGTAGGTCCTGTTTTCCCTTCCTCGTGTGTGTCCTGACTGAGCTGAGGCAGCTGAAATTGGCTTAGCTGGTTAACTTAGGCTAAAGAGCTGAGGAAAACAAAACACGAGTCTATAGGCTACCCATCTGACATTTTACCATTAACGTGCAACAGCTCGCCTCCAGTCCTTTCACCGTGTTTGCTGTCTACAACAAGAAGGCAGCGAGGAAACAAGGTTTGAGACCCGGCCCGGTGACCGAGGTTTGGGGCGTCGACTAAACTTCACTCAGACCAATCGGAGTTCACGGTGAAACTTTGTAAACAACTCTCACGCTGTTTTAAAGCTCTTCTCCTGTGTTTACTACGAAAAGGCGCGACGGGTGCTGCGGAAAAGTGAGCCTAAAATGCCAAAACAGGTGAGACAGAGTTGTGTTTGTTCGCATTTTATAATAAAATGTGTGTTTGTGTGCTGTGTGCGCGCGCTCAGAGCCTACAGTATGTGTCCTCGTGATTAGTCGTCGTCGTCGTCGTAGTAGTAGTAGTAGTAGTAGTAGTAGTAGTAGTAGTGCTGTTGCAAAACAGCTGTCATGTAAGCCAACGTTACAAGTGAAGAAGAAAAATGGGTTTGGTTTTTTTTTTTTAATAAAACGAAAAAGAATACGTAACGCTACATTAGAAAGCCTTCTGATAACGACGTTAGAAGATGTCGCCAACATACGTTGCAGTAAAACGTTAAATGTCCGTCTACCCAGACACTCCTTATCTCTGTTAGACTATTACTGTCTGGTTTACTTGAAGCTTGGCTGTAAAGACCGCTGAAAGATTCATGAGCCTGTTTGGCAAGCGTGTTAAAAACTGTTTATAAGTAGATGAGACTTTCAGGGAGTTGTAATGTTCACACCTCAGTGGGAGTGAGTCTGAAACGGTTGTGTAGTCTAATGTATTGTAGTGGGTATACTGTACTGTATATGTATGGCCTATATATATGGGCCAGGATGGGGGGCATATCACAGTTGGGGGGTCTGGGTGTTCTCCCCCAGGAACATTTCTAGCGTCAAAGACTTAATTTCCCTCATTCTGACACACTTGTATGCAACACATTAAGGTGTAAATACCTTTTATTTAGCCTATGCAAAGCAAAAAACCCACAGACGACAATTCAAAATATATCCAAATTGTAATGCAAAGTATGTTGTTACATGTCATTGCGCAATCCTGGAGCTTTCTTAGTGGGTATACTGCGTATACCAGAGTATCACATAGACTACACCACTGGTTTTCCTGACACTTTGTACTTCCCCCTCTGTGTGCCTATTTATCTGGATGAGATTATGTGTTAGAGAGAGAGAAGATAGAGACTTTTAGAGAGAATTTGGTGGTTTGAACCTAACAAGCCTTTGATCGATTTTGTGAGTGATTCCATTGAGATATGGTGATGGAACATGGAACAGAGTTCATTGGAAATTACTCAGCAGGAGTGTGCACGAGAAAGTGTATGCTCTAAAAAGCTTCTCATAATAGAGGCTATACAACCATTACAAAAGTGTGTGACTTACTCACTCACTCACTCACTCACTCACTCCATTCCCTGTTCTTGTCTCTGAACTCCAGTGGTGCTGAAAGTGCGTACTTATAGCTGCCTGCTGTTTTACTGTTATTTTGAACAGCCTGCTATAGGCTACAAAAGTCTTCATTCTGAACGGATGTGGGCACAACTTTCGTTGTGGAACGTCAACATCTGCATGCTCTGTGTTTCCTCAGCACGCCCACCTCAGCTGAAGGAGGGGTTGAGGAAGAAGGGGGAGGGAAAAGCTTCCTGTCAGACTGGCTGAGAAACAGAATTGGCTGACGGTTTGGCAGAGACTCAGGCCTGGTGTTTTTTTTTTTGGGGGGGGGGTGTCCTTATACGTTCAATCGTGAGTTTCTTCACTGTAACTTCTCTGGAAATGTGACTCATTTCTCTTGAGTACATTTGTGGTTTGTACAGATTGCTAAGTTTATTTCATCTTGATTGTACCGTACTCTTTGTCAGTGGGTTTCTATTTTGAAGATATGCGTCTCTGCTCCCGCAGTCGCTACTCTGTCACTGTTCAACGAAAAGCTTTCAGTAAAAGCCTAACAGGAGGTATATGTTCATCTTCGTCCTTGGATTTTTTTTGGCTCTTTTATAGTTTGTTATAGTATTGGATGTAAACTGACACTGTGGCAAAGAGGTTAAAACTGCAACAATATGTAATTCCTATTGGATACATCTCTGAAAAATGAGTGGTTAGGAAGGATCACTAAATATATTGGTTTATGGTGTTTTAAGCCCCCAACACCGCCTTCCAGGCAGCGCTGCCTGGTAGGCACTATGATTAGGCAATGGTTAGGTGCCTTGGAGTTAACGGTCGCAGCGCTGCCTTGAAGTCGTCGTTGGGGGCTTAAAACGCCATCAAGCAAATATATTCTCTCCCTCAGCTGTTTACTCTAAACTGCTATCGTTACATTTACAGATACAAATATTGATTGTTTGTTAAAAGGATCGCCATTAGCTGATGCCATAGCAGTCAGCTACTCCTTCTGGGGTCCACACTAGACATACCCATTATATCACAGATAGGGTTGCAAAGGGGCGGAAATTTTCCGGTAAATTTCCGGAAACTTTTCATGGAAAGTTAAGCTGGGGAATTTGGGAAACATTCCAATTTGGAAACTTTCTTGGAATTTACAAGAATTAACTGGAAATGTTGGGTAATTCATACAAACTCCATCTTGTACAAACATAAATATAAACATTTTGTTTGTAATAAGCAGACAGGCATATACAGTTTGTACTTGACTGGATGTAGTCCTTGGGCTCAAATGCAGTACTGTCTTCAATCTGTCTTCAATCAACTTAGTAGTAGGCTACGTTGGCTAAGTAGTAGCCCAAACCATTGACCCTTTAGCTTAACATATGAAGGTAGCTAGCTGCTTTTGATTTATTATGGTTATACGTGTGCTAAGCTAACCTTTAGCGCTGTCTATTGTTTCCAGTCTATCAAGAACAAGTGAGCTATACAATTAACACACATAGGTTAGAAAAAAAGAAGAAAGAAAAAAACCTCCCGTATTGTAAATACTAAATGTTGGCAAGTATGTAGTAGCTATGCTGATTACTGCGTGTGTGCGTGCATGTCATTGACGAATATAGGGAGGACATTCAACTGAAGTTGCATTAAATCAGGTTGTTTTAACCAAGATTTTGCCTCAAGATGTTTTTTTTTTCCAACTACATTTAAGGTCCCTGTTATAGACTAACAGTATTATAACAAGCAATATTAAAAATATCCAGTTTATTCCCATTAATTCCCATGGAAAGTTTCCAACTTTGAAAATTCACGGAATTTTGCAACCCTAATCACAGACATTCCATTACAAGAATATATGTAAAATCACATCAATTCAATCAGTTACTAAGTCATTATAAGCGGTCTATATTGACAACGTTTCATTTCCGGGATTGATCAGGTGTTGCCGAGTCTAATTTGCCGAGGCACCGTTGCTCCGTCCGGCGCTTAGTGCGGCTCTTTTTTTCCCCCCCCACTTTTTAAAATTTTTTTTTTTTTTTTTTTTTTTTTTTTTTTAGACATTTTGTCCATTTCTTCAGTGTTCTTGTATCATTTTCTCCAAAATGCTATCAAATTGAATAAAACGCCCAAATTCAATGAAAGTACTGAACGATCATTTATTTTACGGAACCATCCACGTTATTTTATTATTTTTTTTGACAATCTGGTTGAAAGAAACCCAAATTTTCTGCTATAGAAACTTTTTGAAAACGGGTAAAATTTGACCTGAGGACAACAGGAGGGTTAAAGTGTGGAAATAAAGTTTCTAACTTGTAAAATTTGGTTATCAGTTGCCACACATTCTTTTAGATTCATTCGCTGTTGCTCTGATGTGAACGACAAGATTGATCCAGTCTTATGATGTCCAAAAAAATAAAGTCTTGTGGTCAATGCATTTTTCGCAGGTACCTCACAAAAGCCAGTACGCTTCTCACTTAGCTTACTCAGTCATTTTATAAAAAGCCTCCCGTCATATCTAAAGAGAGTTAGTTTGAGCTGCTCTCACAGCGAACCGAGTTGCCGTCGTACATGAAACACACTGACGTCATCGCTTCCTGTCACGCTTCCTAAACACAAACAGGGCCTATGTCAGCAGTGACAGGCAGACCGCTGTCTTTCAGTGGTTTGATTGCTTTAAATGCACACACTTGTAGATGCGCTTAGAAGATGCCGTAGTATTCAACTTATGATGCACTTGTGTTTGAGACCAGGTAGCCACATCCTAAGCAAAAACATACAACGGCATTGTATTATTGACAAGTGAAAACAAGTGTGCACAGTTTTAGTGATAAACATCAGCAGTTGCTCAACAGTCAACGTTGTTTGCATGATTTTGTGGTTCCGCATTTAATGATAAAAAGCATCCTCAAAGCTCTTCTCATAGTATCACAAACCTTTATGCACCCCTACGCCTTTTTAGTCTTCAAAGTCAACATCTTTTATAAAATATAGAATATAGAAAACAGCTATTGGCCGGTGCGATTAAAAAGACAGGAAAAACAGCACAAAAACAAACCTAAATAATAACAAGTAAAAGAAATAATAAATACAATGTTATTTTGCACTAGGATAAATGAAATTATTGAAGACGATCCAGTAGTTTTGACCCCGAAAGACAGTCAACATATTGCACATGAGGGTTCATTCAAGGCTTGCTGGAAATTGTGCTCATGGCCCAGGGAAAGAAAGTGTTCTAAAGTTAGGTGGTCTGTGCTTTGATAAGAAATGCTCTATATATTGCCAAAGTGAGGCAAGTAAAGAGGACTAATCCCGAGACACAAAGAATACTAACAATAGTGAAGAAGTCTATGAAAAGAAGTTAGAGACAAGGTTGAAACTGAAACAGTTCTTTGATGGATGACTTCTGGCTTGTTCCAGTGCAGCTGGAGGAGGAGGAGGAGAAGGAGGAGAAGGAGGAGGAGGAGGAGGAGGAGGAGGAGGAGTGTCAGATTGTATGTAAGGATGTGTCTGCTATAGAATTGGACCAGGATCAGCTGTGAGATTTTTGCAGCTGCTCTACAGGAAGAACATCCTGCCTTGGCGATGCTGATTATGCCTGTTTACATACTGTAGGAGTACAGTTCCATGGGTCACACATTTAAGCATCTGTGTCAAATGAACTGTCGGCATCCTATATTAGAGCCTTTCACGTTTGTGTGCCATCTGTTGTTATGTGTGCATCCTAAGCTTCAATAACGCAGTTAGAAAAGTGTTTTTTTTAATATTGTGTGCATTAAAGCACCAATATCTAAACAAAAATCAACAATTTTACGTGCATTAGGTGTGCAAAACTTTACATCTAACTCTGGAGAATGACTTGTCTCAGAAATAATTGCGATTCACAATATATTGTCTCTTTTAGTAAAATTATAATTTTTGTTTAACATTTTATTACTTTTTCAAACGCATTCAAGTTTAAATGCATCCCAGGATACATCTTTTGTTATGTGACCCAGATACGCAGGTTCACAGCCTACGAAGTAAACCAAGTCTCCTTATCATTTATATATTATGAAACGTTGTATTTTATGCTTTAATGAGCAAAAAAAAAAAAATTAAATAGAACATTTATTTCTGTCAATAAAAAAACAAAAAAAAAAAAGATTGTGTTTAATTTCTCTGGCTTTAGACGGCTACAGCCCAGGATGTTTGGAGTTGCTATGACAACAAGTGACAGCTGCCAATAGCATAGCTTTACCTAAACAGTACGAGCAATAATAACATATGTAATTGCTATTTGGCACGTCTAAACAAAATCAACAATTACTATCAACCCAACAGTCATACCCCTTAGGACAGTGGTTCTCAAACTTTTTTCAACAATGTACCCCTTTTGAATTGATTCTTTAAGCCAAGTACCCCCTGACCAGCGCTAATCATTTTTGGTAGAAAAAAAGGTCTATATAAAGAGGAACAGTACAGCGCGGTCAGCAATAGATTTACTAAACAACAGCCTTGTAACTGAAAAAAACATGTAAATGCTAATGAGAAAAGGAGACAAAAACTGGAAAAAACCTTGGAAAAAAGATGGTAGAAAGAAGGAAGGACGTAGCCTAAGGCAAGAATAGGTCGAAAATAGAAAACAGTGACATAACTTCGAAAAAAGCGAGAAACTTGTAAAAAGTAGGACAGTAGAAGGAAGGAAGGAAGGAAGGCAAGATTAGGTCCAAAGAAGGTGACACAAATGTCACATTTTTGGCAGGAAAAAAAGTCTACATAAAGAGGAACAATGTTCTGGACAACAGCCTTGTAACTATTAAACATTTTGTTAAATATTTCACGTACCCCCTGCAGTCCTCCAAAGTACCCCTAGGGGTACACGTACCTCCATTTGAGAAACCCTGCCTTAGGACCTTGGCTAAAGTTAGCAAACAAGTTGTTCTGTACAGATTAGAAAAATAAAAGCACAAATCCCCGTGGAACTACGTTAGCATAATGCTAATGAATGACGACCATCTCCGCTACAGCGTCGTCATTTACGGTAAGTAACGTTACCAATTAAACAAAGCGCCCTCGTAGATTAAACACCACAGACGGACAAACTACTAGGGCTGCAACTAACGATTATTTTCATAGTCTATTAATCTGTTGATTCTTTTCTCGATTAATCGATTAGTAGTTTGGTCTCTAAAATGTCAGAAAATGGTGAAAAATGTGGATCAGTGTTTCCTAAAAGCCCAAGACGACGTCCTCAAATGTCTTGTTTTGGCCACAACTCAAAGATATTCAGTTTACTGTCACAGAGGAGAGAAGAAACTAGAAAATATTCACATTTAACCCTTGTGTTGTCCTTCGGGTCCCCGCAACCCGTTAAGTTTATTTGATGTTTTTGCATTGGCCTGGCATTGAGCTTTGGGTCCCCCGGTGACCGTGTACTATATGATGTCATTTCACGTGAACTGGCACGGGGGGTCCCAGAGACCCGTGCTGCGATCAAATGCGTTTGGACAGGCTAATACAAAATGTAAATAAACTAACCAAGTCCCCGTGACACGGACAATACAAGTGTTAAGAAACTGGAATCAAAGAATTTTTACTTTTGTCTTAAAAAATTACTCAAACCGACTTATCGATTATCAAAATAGTTGCCGATTAATTTAAGAGTTGACAACTAATCGATTAATCATTGCAGCTCTACAAACTACATTACTTAAACACATGTAGGCCTAAAGGTGCTTCGTGGATTTTTATCGTTCGAAAGCCGACCGGACTTGGAACTAAATCCATAGCATCATAGGCTAACTAACGTTAGCTAACGTTACTGTTAGGTGATGCTACGCCGGTATTGCAAACGCGTTTGATGCATCCAAACCATAGTGTGACCAATCTCATAATCTCATAAAAAATGCTCTAATGCTTTTAATTGCGGTTATACAAAATAACCGTGGTTATGTAAAATAATTGCGGTTAGACAATTATTTAATAATTGTTACAGGCCTAAACTCAACTGTTGAAAGGATATGTGCCTCTGTCACTCCACGATGCCCAACACAAAGAATTGAAAGCCTGGTTTCTCCATAAATCTAGGCTGCATTGACAATAGCACAGCTTTTATTGCTGAATATTTTTACTGCTCTGTATTTACTCCAATTCACAGCTCTGCATTATTAAAAATAGCACAATGTGTGCCTTTGCCTGCTTGCTGAGGCTTGTTGTGTTTTTTTGAAGCGTTCAGTGAAGTGGAAACAAAACTTCTTTTTTTTTGGCGACCGTCATTACTGACAAGCTGGTAGCTTTCGGTAGTCAGTACAGTAAGTCAGACATAACAGCTGTTCTATGATGTGTCCTGTTGTGTATAAGGTATATCAGCTGCTGACACCGCAATGTTGTGGCATTGAATATTCCCCTGTGTGCATACTGTGTGTCAAGACGCATTTCCCAAACATGCACTCAAGAGTTATGTCATACTGTTTTTTTTTTCTTTTCTTTTTTTAATGTATAAAGTGGTAGATAGTGCCATTTCTCTTGAACGGATTTCTTTTTTTAAATTTTAACTTATCTTACAAAGGATCCCTACATCGGTTAGATACAGTACATGTAGATAAGCACATGTAGGTACAATAACTCACACAAAATATATTTTCCTAAAAGGTATTTTTTAGGATGTTTAATAACATCTATTAACCAGTCCTTCCAGAAAAATGCGTTTTTTTGTGATTGTTGCGGGCAAAAATCCTTGATTATGCGGCACGTTTTCTGAAAAAATGCAATGGAATATGTGGGATATTTATGCAATTTTATGCGATGAAATTGCGGGAACTTGCAAAAACTGCGGTTTCATCATGGCTTCATCGCGGGGTTTGCTGCTTTTCCATGATGTTCATGTCGCGTAATCACGTCACTTCATAACGTTCCCATGGCAACGGGAAAATGGCGTGAAATAAACGCAACATTTTTCAACTTTCCGCTAAGATATATGTGACTTTTTTGCAACGAAAATGCGGAGATTATGAAATCATGCAAGCCCCGCATATTTTGCGCGTAAATGGGCAATTTATGTGGCAAAAGTGCGGCGTATTTGAAAAAATGCGGTCCCCGCATCAATATGCGGACTTTGGCTAATTATGAATTATGTGATCGCATAACCGCGTTTTTCTGGAGGGACTGATTAATACTTGGATCAAGCAGTCATGTGAAAATAGTTTTTTGTTGACTTCAGTAGCGCTTTTCAACACCATACAACCTCGCCTAAGGGTGGAGAAGCTGCTGATCAAGTGGATTGACAGTTTTCTGCCGTATTCACGCACAGGCATGTGTAAATTCACCAATTCTCCACCCACTGTACAACAATACGATAAACCTGACTTCAGTTGACTGTGCCACTTCAAATATCAGGAAATTGCAGCAGAGAATGTATTTTGTTTACGCAAACTTAACCGTTTTAATGTAATGGGATATTTTACAATTGTTTAATACATCAGCACTTCAAAGGGTTCTGTCTTTTCGTCGTATCTATGTGCAAGCAGGACCAAGCCAATCTGCAACGGCAAATCAGGACAGCAGGGAAAATCATAGGCATTGACCAAGAAACAGCCACTTGCCTGTTAACACCAAACCCATCCTCCAAAAGTCAGTCTAAATTCAGTCGCAGCAGCAACCTGACCCGGGGAAAGGGACTTCTACAAAATCAAATCAAAACAAGTAGATAAAAGGCCTGTATAACATGTAGCCTAATCAACGGGTAACCTTACACTTTTATATAAAATTAGATTTTACTAATGTAGATTGACTGTTTTTATTTGACTTTGTTGTTTATTCTGTGGCAATGCGAGTAAATTCAATTAATTATGTTCATGTTGTGGTCTTGGTGTGTTTTTTACTGTGGACTTTGTGATGTCTTGAACACTGGACCAAACTAATGTCCCCATTCTTGGATAATAAAGTTGATCTCTGTCTCAATCTGAGATAGGGTTTGTGGGAGAAAATTCCACTTGTTCTTGTTTCAGACACTTTCTATAACAAAATGTTGTTAATATTATAGAATAAGAAATGTTTAATTTGTTTTGATATTTTGTGTATCCACTATGTAACTTCTGCTACAAAACAGCAGACATCTCCAAATTATCTTAAGTTGTTCACTGTGACCTGGTAAACACTGAAAATAACACACATGAGGACAGGACAGACCCTTTGCATTTTAGGGGAGGGGATCCACATTATATCAGGTTAAAAACAGCCTTTTTTTAAAGGATATTAAGACTAGATAAATGACTAATAGGTTTTGCTATGGGCAGTACATCATAATTTCATTAAACATCATACCGAGCTTTGGCTCCTCTGTTTTATGTGATCCAGGACTGCTTATTGGAACAGATTGAAGGCCCCAGTAGAATGTTTAACTCTGTTTTGCATGGGAGTATTAAGCAGTACCAGAACAATGGATGGAAAGCTGGATTAAGCTTCCCCTGGAGTGTTATGGATTTTGATTATTCTGTTTTCAGTTGTTTGTTGACTCTGGTGGACAGAGTGTATTTAATATGGCACTGTATATCCAGGGTGCAGTTCATATGTGGTAAAACTCTGAACTCTAGTGGTGAGGAATAGGCTGTACAATATAAGTCATCCCATCAACATGTAGTGTAAATGGACATCTATTGCAGTGTTTCTCAAACGTTTTCATACCAAGGACCACTTAACCCCAAAAAAAAAAAAATCTCACGGACCATCCAAAATATCCCCCAAAACAATAGGCCTACTTCAACAGTATATTACAATTGCAGCCAGATTAAATGATTAAATGGTTTTACAAATAGCTTATCCACTCATCGTCTCTCTTGCCATCCTAATGAGAAAGGATGGTGCTGCTTATGCTGAGACATCGGAGAAGTGATGTCTGTCTCAAGCCATCGACCCATCTTGTCAGTTGACAGTAACTGTAAACTCCTCCGTATTTCCTTCAAAAGTCACGCTGATCATTTGTGATGTAAATTGGAGGCATTGTTCACTGCTGAAGTCCGGCAACACCGAAAAAAACAGCCAATTCGTGGCTGGGTTGGGTCAGTGGGTAGAGCAGGAGCACATATACTGAGAGGTTTATGCCTCGACGCAGAGGTCCAGGGTTCAAATCCGACCTGTGACGATTTCCTGCGTGTCTTCCCCCTCTCTCTCCCCTTTCTCACCCGGCTGTCTGGCAGAAAAGCCCAAAAAATTATCTTTAAAAAAAAACAACAACAAAAAAACCCAACAAATTCAAATAATAATGTTTGAATTTACGTGTAAGTTTATTTGATATTGAATATCTGGGTAGCTCACTATGGCTTTGGATTTGCTGGCAGACAGTTTGAGAACCACTGTAAAAACATGATATTTTACTAAATCTACTCACGGACGCTGACCACTCTTTGAGAAATACTGATCTGTTGTATCGTTAGATGATTATAACTTTATTAACCAAGCAGTAATATGTATTAAAAGGTCTCATATTGTACAAAGTGAGATTTCCATGCCTTTTTTATAATAATAATAAAGCAAGTCGAGGTGCTATACGAATACTGTGAAGAATCAAAATGCTCAACCCACAGAGAAATGCACACAGCCCGTATTCAGAAACCGTGCCTTTAAACGAGCCATCAGAACTTCTGTACGGTTGTGATGTCACAACAGTGCTATATAGTTTATAGGTAGAAAGTGCGGCTACAGTGCCGTTACATTCATTCCCTGGCTGCAATGACTCAGAGAGCGCAGATTCGTGAGACTCGAAACGCTGACCAATGGGAGCAGACAGGGCTTTTTCGGGAGTGGGTTTAAAGTGACAGGCGCTAAAACGTAGCTTTTCAGACAAAGAGTAATTACAGGTATAAAAGTAGGATAGAAGATTCTAGAGTAGAATATATCAGAAATTAGATTTCAGTATCATAAGTATACACTGGGAAACCTTTTCAGTAAAATCACCCATCTAAACTAAAGCATATATAGTGTATAAAGTTATGTTATAGAATGTGTGGATCAGGTATGGCTAGCTAAATGGGACTGCAAAAACATCCCATTTTATAATAATAATATTTATGTAATATTAACATGTATGACAAGTAGAACCCATTTTTTGCATCTTTGATGGAAATGAATAGCTCAGCATTCGGGAGGAAAGTCCAATTTAGATATTTGAATTTTATTTAGTATCTTAAGCATATTTTCTGATTAAAGTACAATGCTCTGGCCGTAATAAAGAAAATAAAATATAATAACAAAATACAAAGATCTATATATTTTTTGGATTATTATTTTGACAGGAAAGCTGAAGACATGAAAGGGGAGAGAGAGGGGGAATGACATGCAGCAGAGGGCTGCTGGTCGGAGTCGAACCCGGGCCCGCTGCGCCGAGGAGTAAACCTCTACATATGGGCGCCCGCTCTACCAACTGTGCTATACGGGCGCCCAAACATACACATACACAGACACTTACACGTACACCACTACTGCTAAAGAGCATTGGTGTTGCCCTTTCAAACCGGTATAAAGAACACAGCTGTTGTTCTCTGACATCACCAGTAGATGGCAGAAAAGTCATATTGATGAAATCAAACACCGAGGGTTTAAAGGTACACTAAACATTATCCCAATGTGACATGGTTATATGTAATAATAATAATAAAATAATAACTTTTATTGATAAAGCGCTTTTCATGAAACCCAAGGACACTTTACACGATGACATTGGCTATGCTTAGGGTAAGCAGGTGGTGTTTCAGGAGTTTTTTTTTTAAATGTCCAGGGATGTAACATTTCGGATATCTGCAGGGAAGGTGTTCCAGAGGGATGGGGCTGCATCACTAAAGGCTCCGTCTCCAAAGTAGGGTTGCACGATATTAACAAAATGTGATATTGCGATATCGATTATGAAAATTGCAATATTGATATTAATTTCGATATTTTTAAACCTATTTAAAATTACAAAAGTTATGGGAAAACGCATCAAAATAGATTCATAACAAATACAACACAAGGTTTATTTCAACTGACGGTCATATTGGACTGGTCCAACATGAATAAATAAATAAGGACATGTTTTACTGGTTGGACAGTATCAAATATATAAATAAAGAGAACAGGACACAACTTTTCTTTCGCTTCTCTGATTCGTTCCGTTTTGTCTCTATTTCTTCACTTACACTGTCACTCTGTCGAAATATGCACACACGTCACGTGGTACGCTCCATAGGGTTTGTCACGTAGTGGACCCGTGCGCTGACACGGTAACTGGCCAATGAAATGATGATCATTATAGCATTTCTAAGCGGGCTCTAAATCAAACACAACTAAGCCACACAGCCAACGGATGGGACGCAGCGCTCCACAAAATAAACAAAATATTGCATACTTATCGCGACACTTTCGATATAATATTGCGCAACGTGATATCGCGATAACGATATTGAGTCGATATATCACGCACCCCTACTCCAAAGGTACAGAGTCTGGTGTGGGGAATGGAGAGCAGGCCAGCGTCTGAGGACCACAGGTTTCGGGGTCGGGTGTATGGATGGAGGAGGACGGAGAGGTACTGTGGGGCCAGGGCATGGAGGGATTTGTAGGTGAGAAGGAGGATTTTATATGTGATGCGGGACTTAATTGGGAGCCAGTGAAGGTGGATGAGGGTTGGGGTGATGCGCTGCCACATCTTGGTGTGGGTGAGGACCCTGGCGGCAGAGTTCTGGACATACTGGAGCCTGTCTAGGGTTTTGACAGTGATGTCACTAGTGATGACTAGTGATGTCGGTGATGACAGCTTCTGTCAGCTTCAGTTGAGGGACTCAACAAAATAGAGGTTTTCTTTCATAAGTTAATTTAAACTGCAACAAAATATCATTTTTAATGCTGTGCCTTGTTTGAAATATTTGGATACTATTGCTCATACAGTTCCTGAGCTATCAATACAAAAAGAGGGATTTTTAAAAATAATGTTACTTTAAGAAGAAAGATTTCTTTTTTTTTTTAAATCAACAAAAAAAGCCAACGTTTTTAAATGTTAGTTGTCTAACAAATAGCTTTAAAAAAATATGTCTAACATTTCCCAAAATTTAATTTAATTCATTAAGCTTAGTAAACAAGATTATGGATCTGATGAAGCATTTGATGCCAGCTTTCTGTAGTTTTTAACTGTATTCAGTATTGTGTATTGAAGGCTTGATACTCAGCCCTAATCAATAATTGAGGCAGTTCAACTAGTCCTTACTCTGCCAGTCAGTTGCTACCACACCTTTCGACACAAAATATATCCATATCTTAAAGGTCTTTGCCAGCCACGCAAAATGCACTAACACAGCGGTCTTCCAAACCATACGACATAGGTTGTATATTCCTACACTCTGATACGACCATTAGGAACGTTTCATAAATTAGCACCTTGAGTTGTGGCAGGAAGTGCGACCCACAGGAGCGTTTTCTGTCCTCATATCTAAACGTGACGGGCGAGGCTTGAAACACGTAAACGTTGTGAAACGGTTGTGGTTTGGTTCGGTTTAGGCAACAAAACTACTTTTGTTGAAAAAGTTTGTGGTTTGGGTTCAAATCACTAAATTTGTCACGGTAATTCACTTACGGTTACGAACACGATGTAGTTCCCGTTTTGTTCCTTTTCTTATTCAAACAGGACGAACCCCGGTGACCTGGGTACAAAAATGTTTGTTTGACCCATCCAACACCCCAATTTACCTCCTCGGACGGTCTCCAAAGCATATAGTAGATATGATTCCTGAGTTACTGTATGATGTTTGGAGTCTAACGAATACTAACAACCAATCGAAGAAGGTAGATGTTTTTTTTTTTGTTATTTCATTGCATGATTTACAACACTCGTTTGTGCAGAAAAGTGGATCCAGGAAAAGTCAAAGACATTTTGAATGCCGCCGCCAGCTAACACAGCCTTGACTGTCTAGCCTTAACAAAAGGACGCAGACATGGAGGGCTTGTGAGAGGTGCAACTGTAGAGGAGAGAAAGCTCCCCCTGCTTCTGTCTGTTTCTCTTTGAAGTCAAGCTACACGGCCCTCTGTAGGCCCCTGTGACCCCAAAGTCTGACCTCAACTTGGAAGTTTATACTAGAAGCAAAACCAATCTAGAGTGTTTCTCACAGAGAGGATGGATGTGGATTAGACGGGAATGTGGTGGGCTTGTATGTGCATGCACACACCATTGCGTGTGTGTTTGTAAGAGAGACAGCGAGCTCGACAGAGAGGGGGAGAGAGAGAGAAACGAACACTGATAAAAAAAGGTAAAAGAGGCCAATTAGAGACAGAGAGCCCTATTCAGAATGCTCATATACTGTAGGAAGGATGTAATATTTAGAATTTCTCAGAGCGAAACCCCATGGTGGAAAGTGAACTGAGCCATATTGTTGCCTGGTGTTATTCCTTCATTTTGTGCACTGAATCTCCTTGTGCAATGTGGTGGATGGCTCAGGATGCTTGGGAGTCACTTGAAGGTTCCTGACTGTGTGTGTGTGCGCGCCTTTGTGGTGTATTATAATTGAAAGTAAACTTCCCTTTTAATGAAGAGTTTCCAGTGAAAGGTGAGCTTTGTGTCGTTAGGGCAATGTGGAGGATGAACTCTAGACTGAATTGCATTATCACTATTATGTGGCGCTGGTGTGTGACAGATAATAATGAACACGTGAAGGAACCTTAGGGGCTTGTGTTTGAGGACGTTATGTATAAGAAGTTATAAAGGAATATGGCTGCGTCGGGGGGTGTTGCTTGTTGTGCTTGTATGCATCCTTGTATCCTTAGTTACGCTCCAGCTTCAGATCTGTAGCTCAAGACACACACACTTCCTTCTGAAGGACTAACACATAAACACATGCTCACTTTTATCACTACACTCCATACGCACAGAGGTTCCAGTGTGTGGGATCACAGGAGGAGAAACAATCCCAGTTACCCAGCTAACTGTATTTATCAGGGCGGGAGGAGGAGGCCTCTCGCTGGGCGGCCTCAGTCCACCTCCGAGCCCCCGCTGGCCCCAGCAATGTTGATCTAGACACTGTGGACTATTTTCAACCCCGGGGCCATGCTGTAAGCTGTGTTTAGTTTGCCGGACATGTATCTTTTCCTCAAATTTGTGTGTTCTGTATGTGTAGCTGGGCACTCGTATCCATCAAAGTCTGTTTGTTTTTTTCACCGCATATGCACACGTTTTGACCAGTTTAATTGGTGTTGACATGCTACAAGATGCAAGACTGACATAGGCTACATTTACACTGCTACGTTTTGGCTTAAAAACTGAAATCTTTTGCTAAATGTACGCCTCGCGTTCACACTACTGCAGCATTTCAAAACCCCTGTAACGGAGAAATTTGGAAACACTGCTGCCCCCTGGTTTGTTTGTTTTTTATAATTATTTTTATTATTTCCATACCAGCATACTGTGTAATTTCATACTCCAATCAATATTCTTCTACTCCACAGAATCTTAAACCACACTCATGCATGCTCATATTCATACCTTTACATACCCACCTCCCCAACCATACACTCGCCTTGCCTCCACTCATCCACATATACCATTTATCCACATTCCGCTCCTCCCCATATACCATTCATTCCCACTCATCCACATATATCTTTCTGCTGCCCCGTGTTTTGGTTTGAAATCTCCAGGGGTTGATTTTGTAGTCTAGACAGGCTTAGACGGAGACCTTTGGAAACGATGCTGCACGTCAGTCAGTCTTCATCACCAGTTAGGTAGGCTTACATTCCTTTACAGTTCCACCTTGTTGTCGGTTCAAGCTAATTAATCTCTGGTCATAGTTTTCGCCATTGTTGCAATTTCAACTTTTACATCCATAATCTTCAACTGCAGAGTGTGTGTGTGTGTGTATGTATGTATGTATGTATATATATATATATATATATATATATATATATATATATATATATATATATATATATATATATATATATATATATATATATCTCACACCTGACACACACACAGAGTTCAGTGTGGCGCTGACTCGTGCAGATCGCTCTCTTTCTCTTGTCTTTTATAAACGAGTCGGAAGCAGAAAGCAAAACCTAACTTTACTTTTAATGATATTAAACAGAGAGAAATGTTCTCCCTTTGACTTAAAATGATCATAAATCGATGCAAGAGCAGCCTACTTCCGTGTTTACTGCAGCAATGAAACGCTTGGTTACGTTGTAAGCATAGTTCTCTGATTAAAGACTATTTTTACAGTCAGACATTCCGCTTTCTGTTTACACCGGCACGCCCAGTGTATGCAAATAGTCATGTGATATGTGTTGTTAGATGTGTTAATATGAACGGAAATTAGTTCTGCTACTGGAGCTAAACCTCTTGTGTGGAGGGAGCTTGTCTTTGTCTCACAACGCCGCTTAAAAATGGAAAGGTAGTAGTGTAGATGTAGCCGTAGACACAGGACCTCATTTACTGTATAGTGCAGTCAGTGTATACTGTCTACCAGCGATGGCTTGCAGGAGAAGAAATGTATAATACCAGCATTGGCATAGAAGTAGGCAACACTTGAATATAAGACAGCGTCTATGCATAGTTTCCTTAAGGTCTACATTCTTTTTTTATGAGTTGTTGGTGTGAGTGTTAACCCTCTCTGGCAAACTCTTCACCTCCTGGTATTGAAGTAATTGTTCTTTTTCCTGGGGGTAATTGGCCTTTTCTCCTCCCACATGTCACATCAAGATGAATGACTTCATTTGTAAAGGCCATGTGGCCCTAACCTGCTTAATTAGAACAAATAAATCCACCAGATTGGGTAAAGGTCACCACAGAAGTTAGCCATTACTGGAACTGGCATATCAAGTCAATCCGACTGATTGACTGTACAGCTGTTGTGTCCTTTTTGTACCTTTCTCAATACATTTGGTGGATTATTAGAGGTGTGTGTGTGTGTGTGTGTGTGTGTGTGTGTGTGTGTGTGTGTGTGTGTGTGTGTGTGTGTGTGTGTGTGTGTGTGTGTGTGTGTGTGTGTGTGTGTGTGTGTGTGTGTGTGTGTGTGTGTGTGTGTGTGTGTGTGTGTGTGTGTGTGTCTACGTCCCAGATCATAGATGAGTGTGTCTGGGTCTCTGTCTGCATCTGTCTTTCTATTTTCTTTTGGGTGTGAAACAGGGCCAGACGAGGCTGTAATAATGTTTCGTGGTTAAACAAGGCTTCTTCACCTAAATACTTTTTCTTTCTTCTACCCACACTTGAGTGCTTCACTGGACACTCCCCATTTGACTTCTACTCTACTGTGTCTCTCCAGAACAGCTGTAATTTCTGTCATCATTTGCATCATGCCATTTTTTTCTCTCCAGTGAACTACTGTTGAATAAACTGACTTTGATGTAAAGAATGCAATACATTTGAGTGATATTATGTAGTTTTGGCGTGTCATAAGTCTGATCTGGATCAAGCCCGGCCAATATTTGCTTATGTAGCCTACTAGCAATATTGATTTTTGAGAGTGAAACATTCAATACTTAAAAAGCTATTGATATATATTATGATTGCATGTACTCTTTTTTTGTTTACGCATCTCATTGCATCATGTGACTTTGGAGACATGCAGTGACTTTGCAATGTAACTGTACAGCCTACGCAATATGCACACAAATGTATTTAGTTTTGGCATGTTGTGCTTATTTAGTACTGTATGGTCGTCTAATGGTGTTTCTTGCCCCGTTGGACCTATTTCTAATGGATGTTGCCGCTAACCAAGTCAAGATCTCATGAATAAATTCTAGGGAGAGTCTAGTGTTATCATAGCTGATAGAAACATTAGTCACAAAAGTAAAACTCAAGTTGTAATAAACCATAGTTTTCCTTTAACACTCCCATGATACCACTGTCAATTTTTGTACTTTGTGTCAACGTACAGTCCCAGTTATGGCCATCGGTGCTCTGGCTTTTTGCCTTGGAACAGACCGCTTTATGAATACTGTTTTGCTGTGTAATTTTTACTTACAAAGCTTTTCTCCTCACTGTACATTACACAATATGCAATTCTTAAATACTGTGGTGGCTGATCCACTGGCTGTTCTGCCTATCTGCTCCCAAATGACCCAGCACTTTGACCTGGCTGAGCAACAGTAAATGCTTTGAGTCGACCGCCAGCTTCTCCTCCCGGCCATTAGGTAGCATCAGGCTGCCTCTCTCCATCTGAACCTTCTGTAAACAAATGAGCCAGCCGTTGGACTGTGAGAAGACCCCTACCCCTCCCTTCATTCTCCAGTCTAAACACATATAGTGTGTCCCTCCATGTAACCCATAACTTGGCTTGATCCTGCATAATGTGACCGATCCCGCATAATGATGTCAAAACTCAACTGTGCCCCGCCAACACACACACACACACACACACACACACACACACACACACACACACACACACACACACACACACGCACACGCTCTTTATTCTCCACTGTGGCTGGCTCTGGTCTTTTATATTTACTGATTCACAGTAACTCACAATCGAATAACCATTTCCTGGAAAGTAGGGCAAACAGCATTGTATGTGTGTGTTTATGTATGTATGTATGTATGTATGTATGTATTTGAGGTCTGAAACAGAAAGAGAGAAGAAAATGAAGAAGAAGAAGCAATGTGTGAGACACAAATGGGGCAGAGGGCCCAGCGGAGGGGTACCCCGATAGGCCCCAGAATTCCCCCGAGCAGCACCCAGCATAGAGGAACAACTATGGCCTTTGTTGGTCACCCCGTGGATCTCACACAGAGTTAATATAGACTTTTCCCACTGACTCTGCCAAGAGTCTGAAGTCATTTAATGAAGTGGCGGCTGAGTTTAGAAGGAGCCAGTGTGCTCGCTGCTTGCGCTGACAGAATGGAAAATGTCTGTGTTATGCAGCGAATAGCGAGTGACAAGAGGAGTGTGTTCTGATACTCACCTCTCTGGACACACACACACATGCATTAGGAACACACACACACACACACACACACACACACACACACACACACACACACACACACACACACACACACACACACACACACACACACACACAGATGCATATGACAAAGCTTGGATGACAGACACTGCGATTATATAATACACATGCATTTCTTCTGGATGGTTGTGGCTCATTGATTCAGGCATACATCATTGATTCAGACAGGTTTGTAATTAGCTATGATTAGGTCGAACAATACCAACGTCCCCTACTGAACTCAACTTAAATGTTCAAGTGGCATTTGGTTTCTGTTTTGTCTCTGTGTGAACCTGAATGTTGTTTTGTATAGATTGAGTGTGACTCTGTGGTGAAAAAAAAAAAAGCTCAAGGCCTAAACTTAAGCAGACTTGTGGCACTCATGTACTTGAAAATGAGAAAGCCTTATTGTTTCACAAATTCTTTGAAGTTGTCTCTGTGTTTGGTTCATTTATCAGAGCACAACCTCACCTTTCATGTACATTTTCACGGCTGTCTATCCACTTCTGCTATGAATGGACAGTATCTCTGTATGTATTTGGTCGCACTTCTATTCAAGGCCCTGTCTTTTCATCTATTTATGGGCAGATTGCAGTCTGTTTTGGTGTCCTATTGTGCAGCTGTCAGTTATTTTCAAAACACTCGAGTGTCATTTGCCTCAGATTCCATCCCTTTCAATTCTCACTTCTTTTCTATGGCCCGGCTAGCGTACATCTCATTGAGCGTGCATCAGCGGGCAGATTCATTCTTCTCTCCTTCTAAAAGCACATTTCTTTTTTTCATAGCAGCCATAAGCCTCCTTTTTAAATCCACGGACAATGTGTTTTTGTCCATCCTCCGTCCTTTTCAGTGGAAAGAGCAGGGATTCTCTCTCTCTCTCTCTCTCTCTCTCTCTCTCTCTCTCTCTCTCTCTCTCTCTCTCTCTCTCTTTTTCTGAGGGCATCTGGGGGGAACCCCTGAGCGTGGTGCTTCTTTTGGAGCTCAATTGTCTGTCTATAATGAACCATGATGAAAGATAACAGAATGAAATGTAATAATTAATGCGGGCCTCAGCGAGGAGCACGTGGCTAGCGCTTGGCTGTGATAGCCTCCTGCTCAGCTCCCCGAACAATACTCGGGCCCTGCCAGCACCATTCGCCCTGCTCCGGTCCAGCAATCTTGTTGCCCTCTCCTCTTGCTGTCTCCTCGCTGCTATACAGAATCACTTAACTCTGGAAGGCTGTCTGTGATCACTGGCATGCCAGAGCATCTCTTTGGGAAACAAGGCAAACTGTCTCCTTGTACCGACCGTCTTAGCATTCCTTCATTATTTCCACCTTGCCTCTTTGTTTTATATGTTTAGGCTGTCTTGTCAGGCGTTTGACCCATAGTTGAGTCTGTCAGATGAAGGTGGACGTTAAATACCTCTTCTCAAATTCTGTCACTGCATAATGTTCCTTTTGTCCCAATTGTGTTTCTTTGCCTGGAACCTTTCATCATGGTTCCAAGAACACAGGGATGTTTAATGTGCTTTATTTATCCAGGGAAAGTTGGAACAACGCACTCAAAATCTCACCACCACGCCACACACACACCGTGTGGGGCACTGAGCTCCTGAACAAGTATATTTGGGGATTGCATGTCTTGCTTAAGGGCACATTGGCAGAAGTTGTCCAGAGGTTTTGTCATTCACTTTCCTCAATCATATTTCTCCAGCTGCTCCAGGGATTTGAACTAGCATTGCCCCTTTGGTCCCAATACTTCTCTAACTTCTGTCCTAGTTTCGTGGCACTATGGCCCTGATGAATGCACAATCTATTTGGGAGCTACTGTTTGCTTGCGACATTGGCAATCATGGCATTTTAGAAATGTGAAGAATTTACTTTGTGACAAGAGTTTGAGACAGCCTGTGACCTTCCCACTCTGCCTCCTTTATTCAGTAACTTTCCCAAGGGAAGTCTAAGAATGGAAGCCAGTGAGACCCAGACTGTTTAGTCAACTGTATCATCGATGGAGACCATGTACCTGATTTTAATTTAAGTGCACTTTGAAGGCAGCTTGTCTGGTTTTAGGTCGTGCTGCTCTTTGACAAATGATGTGGTGTGGATGTTGGTGGTTGAATATGGCAGTGGAGATTAGGAGGTGGAGGAGAACGAACAGAGACTCGATTGATGCTCCAGCCCGGCAGCTTGGTGTGTGTGTGTGTGTGTGTGTGTGTGTGTGTGTGTGTGTGTGTGTGTGTGTGTGTGTGTGTGTTACAGTATATAAGCGTGTGTGTGTGTGTGTGTGTGTGTGTTGGCCTTCTTTTTTAAGATTTGTTTTGGGCTAGTTTGCCTTTAATTGATAGGACAGCTTTAGACAGGAAAGGAGGGAGAAAGGGGGGACGACATGCATTTAAGGGCCACGGGTTTTAATCGAACCCGGGCCACTGAGGTAAGGACTGAGTCTTGGTACATGGGGCGCACACTCTACCAGGTGAGCTACCAGGGTGCCCCTGTGTTGGCTCTCTTGACTATTTCTGTGCTAGTATTCATAGAGAAAAAGACAACAGTGCCATGGAAAACACACCTGGAAGTCAGATGTGTTGGTACTCACTGTGGTCCATCGTGTCATTCACTTAAGCTTCATTGATACTTCATTGCACAACAACATACGATACCTTTGTCTAGTGTTGCAGGAGTGCCATCCATGGGTAAAATCTGTTGTGAACTAAAGAACCAAACCAATGCTGTAGATATCTATGGCGGGACTCACATTAACCATTAGGGATGTCAAACTCAACATCACTAAGGGCCAGACTGGAAAATGAGAATCATATCAAGAGCCAGACATGTATATGTTTACTGACATGCTTTTATTTAAGAGAAAAAGTCAAATATTTTGACTGTATTATTGCATTTCTCATTTAGCTTTCTCACTTACAGTTTGGGCCTTTATAAAGCCCCCAAAAAGTCGGCAACAAAGCCACAAAAAAAGGAACCAAAATGTTGGAAAAGTGGCAAAACGTCAGCAAAGGCGGCAAAAACGTTGCAAAAAGCGCCACAAACGATCGAAAAATTGACAAAAACTTTCGGAAAAGCAGCAAAAAGTAGCTGGGCTAAAATGTATTGGGAACCTAAATTGATATGCGGGCTGGATCAAAATCTGCGAGGGGCCGGGTTTGGCCCCCTGGGGATCGAGTTTGACACGTGTGCTTTACATCAAGCACTGTAGGGCTGAAACGATTCCTCCAATAACTCGAATAATTCGATTACAAAAAATCCTCGATGCAAAATGACTTGCCTCGAAGCTTCGTTAAATCAGTGTTACTAACGTTGTATCGCTGACGGACGGTGTTTCCGCTTCTGTCGTACACACCAGACGGCTCAGTCTGCTGCTGGCGACACATGCCAGAGCGTAAATAGTGAGGGGCTAAGAGAAGAGACCGGCTGGAGGAGACCAAAGGAAGGGTCCAAAGTTTGGAATCAGTTCAAACGTAATTAAAACTAAAACTCTGTACAGTGTGTCTACTGCAAAATCAAACTAGCTTACCACAATAATAGCACGACGTCAGTGCTTTAGCATCTCAACAGAAAACATTGAGTCTAACTTAATCATCCATTCCACGAAGAGGACCGACAAAAGTAAATCACAGAGTTGTATGGACGATGAAACTACATCAAACACAACAACTACCAAAATCAAAGACAAGAAAATACGTAGTGGTGACCACGATCTGAGCTGACGCGCTGACTATCCCTTCAGAAAAACAGCTGATTGTTGCGCATCTCTCTCTCTCTCTCTCTCTCTCTCTCTCTCTCTCTCTCTCTCTCTCTCTCTCTCTCTCTTTCCCCCACCCCACCCGGAGAAACAGCTGATGAACGATCTAATAGCATAAGTGTAACAGCTGTGTGACATTATAATCAAATATATAAATGAAAATAGGTTAAGTATAACTAATATTTACCTATAGGTCTAGTTTTGGTTGTTTAAAAACGCATTTTTTTTGTTTTTTATTTAAAAACTGATTAATCGATCGATAAAGTGCTAGATTAATCGATTACAAAAAGAATCGATAGGTGCTGCCCTACATAGAAGTGATTCCTTTTGTGAGGGCCGTAGGTGTCAAGAATCTGAGAAGAGGCTTGCGTGAATTTAGGAATTCAGAACATGTGCCCAGGTTTGTTAAATGAATAATGCCCCAGTCTAATATAGACAACTAGACAAAATGGGAAACTACAAAAATCCAGTAAACTGTCTGCAGAGTCCAGTTTGACTCCTATTCCATAGTTTGAGATCCCCAAATTGTGGGTTTGGCTAATGACAACCTCAGGTTGTTCTTGTATGTAAAATGGCTACTCCAAATCATATTCACAATTTTTTGGGTCAATATTGAAGTCACGTTTTTTTTTTTTTTTTTTTTTTTTTTTTTTAACACAATCACTCATTGACTTTTGAAAAGATGAAAGATGAACTTAAAAAAAAACAGTGAAAACACCTTGATCTGTGAAATTTCCCTCAATACCTTTCCCGTGGAGTTTACTTGCATAAAGTAATGTTCAAAATTATCATTTTTACTGATTATATTGTTTGTGTGATCGTTGGGAGTCGATATCGGGATCAAAATGTTATTAATTTCCCAGCCCTATGTAATGGGATAAGATCCCAGGTCCTGGTATCCATGGCTGAGATTAATGGTGTCAGAAAATAAATACAGGTTAATGGAGATAAATGGAAATTAACATCAGATTGAATTGTAACCATTATTTCCTCTAACTTGTTCCACATAGATTTGGGGGAAAAATCGAATTGCGATGTTCCTGCCAGATATTGCGATTACGATTGGATTTCCGATTTTTTTATTATTTTTTTTTTTGCATATTGTAGCTTCTACGATCAAGGTAAACACAGTAATAGAAAATAAATGAAAGATCCGCTGATAATAGGACATTTCTGTAAACAATCTGTGATATATAACATTATTCCAGCATTTATCTTATAAAAAACAATAAATATAATAATGAAAAGAGGAATAAAAAATGTTAAATTGAATGTTATGCCAAACACTCAACTAAATATTATAAACATTACAGCCGATTAATGGCGGTCATCACGATTAGCTAATCGCATTCTTTCAAATTGCGATTTCGAATCGTTCAACCCTAGTTACTAATATGCAACAACATTGTATATAACCACATGATAACTAGTATTGTTTTCTGTATGTCACAGAGGGAGAGCTGCCAACTTGGCCAACATGTGGATGTTGCGGTTGTTTATTCAGATACTCTGATAACACACAGCAAGCTTTCACTGCAAGGCTAGCTGCCATGCAAGAGTTAGAATGACAAGGGCATAGATCATTTTCTGTGTGTGTGTGTGTGTGTGTGTGTGTGTGTGTGTGTGTGTGTGTGTGTGTGTGTGTGTGTGTGTGTGTGTGTGTGTGTTGGGGGGTCTGGTGGAGGCTGAGCTGTACATGGAACTCCATCTTAGCTTAAAAGTTGTGTTGACTAATGCAACTCAACCTTCAACACAACCTTTTTAACGTGATGGACAGAGAGAATGAAGAAAGATAAAAACAGAATGAAAGAGAGTCTTACTGTAAGCGTGCTTCGAGTGTGCCAGTTCACCAGTTTGGTGGTCTTCCACCGAAGGTTGTTAATTAGTGCAGCATGTAGACTACAGTTCTATTGCCAGCACTGATGAAAAGAGGAGAGAGAGGGAGAGAGAGAAAACTGTATAGCTGCCAAGAAAGAGGAATTTGTGATAGGATGAGAGTGGTTCCAAATGCTGGAGCAAAGCATGGAGACTCCCTGAGTTCCTGCCTCCTGACCCATTTGTTTGCTGCGGGGGCCCTTAGCTGCAGAGTCAGACAGCAACTGTAGACAAGAGAAGTAGATCCACTGAGGAACTGCAGTGTTTCGACTTAGAAAAAGGGGTGTCATTGATATGATTTCAAGTCTGCATTTCAATCCTGGGCATACCTTTAACTATCTCTACCAACAATGTTGATGCTCATCTCATTCCTAAGATCCAGTCTTAAGCAGGATTTATGGTTCTGCGGGGGCTCTACACATAGCTTACGCCGTAGCCTAGGTAAATGGCCTGAGGTTTAGGGTGACACGATATTGACAAAATGTGATATTGCGATATCGATTCTGAATATTGCAATATCGATATTCATTTTGATATTTTTAAACGTATGTAACATTACAAAAGTTATGGGAAAACGCATCAAAATAGATTCATAACAAATACAACACAAGGTTTATTTCAACTGACGGTCATATTGGACTGGTCCAACATGAATGAATAAATAAATAAGGACCATGTCTACAGAACAGGACATGTTTTACTGGTTGGACAGTATCAAATAAATAAGTAAGGAACATGTCTACAGAACAGGACATGTTTTACTGGTTGGACAGTTTAAAATATATAAATAAAGAGAACAGGACACAACTTTTCTTTCGCTTCTCTGATTTGTTCCGTTTTGTTGTCTCTATTTCTTCACTTACACTGTCACTCTGTTGAAATATGCACACACGTCACGTGGTACGCTCCATAGGGTTTGTCACGTAGTGGACCTGTGCGTCTTGCGACACTTTCGATATAATATTGCGCAACGTGATATCGCGATAACGATATTGAGTCGATATATCACGCACCCCTACTCCAAAGGTACAGAGTCTGGTGTGGGGAATGGAGAGCAGGCCAGCGTCTGAGGACCACAGGTTTCGGGGTCGGGTGTATGGATGGAGGAGGACGGAGAGGTACAGTGGGGCCAGGGCATGGAGGGATTTGTAGGTGAGAAGGAGGATTTTATATGTGATGCGGGACTATCTATTTCTTCACTTACACTGTCACTCTGTCGAAATATGCACACATGTGGTATGCTACATAGGATTGTCACTTAGTGGACCCGTGCGCTGACGTGCACATGGCATGGTAACATTTCAAGCGGGCTCTAAATCAAAGACAACTAAGCCACACAGTCAACGGACGGGTGTCTGATTCGTTCTAGCGTATCTATTTCAGGGATTGACAGAGCCGGCCTGTGTGTGTGCGTGGGGAGTGTGTGGTAGAGAGGGTGAGAGAGTGACTGTGATTAGCTCCGGAGCGAGTACCGACCCCGGAGGCATAGACGGAGAAACGTCTACCCTATCCTTGATGACCACGGTGGGAAAGCTGTAGCAGGAAAATCTCTCTCTCTCTCTCTCTCTCTCTCTCTCTCTCTCTCTCTCTCTCTCTCTCTCTCTCTCTCTCTCTCTCTCTCTCTCTCTCTCTCTCTCGGAAATGAGTAGGAGGAAATGTGACGCTACCAAGCCACGGCCAAGTAGACCAATCACATTGTTGCGGCCTGCGTCTTCGCGATATGTAGTTAGAGTTTTTGAGAGGTGCACGTCAGGCTGCGGCTTTGGGTACGCCGTAGGGTATGCCGTAGGTTTTGCCGTAGGGCACACCATAGGGTGTGGATTTAATGCAGGACCATGCAGACCCCAGTGAACTACAGACTCCATTACTGTAGGGCTGAAACGATTCCTCCAATAACTCGAATAATTCGATTACAAAAAATCCTCGATGCAAAATTACTTGCCCCGAAGCTTCGTTAAATCAGTGTTACTAACGTTGTATCGCTGACGGACGGTGTTTCCGCTTCTGTCGCACACCAGACGCGGCTCAGTCTGCTGCTGGCGACACATGCCAGAGCGTAAATAGTGAGGGGCTAAGAGAAGAGACCGGCTGGAGGAGACCAAAGGAAGGGTCCAAAGTTTGGAATCAGTTCAAACGTAATTAAAACTAAAACTCTGTACAATGTGTCTACTGCAAAATCAAACTAGCTTACCACAATAATAGCACGACGTCAGTGCTTTAGCATCTCAACAGAAAACATTGAGTCTAACTTAATCATCCATTCCACGAAGAGGACCGACAAAAGTAAATCACAGAGTCGTATGGACGATGGAACTACATCAAACACAACAACTACCAAAATCAAAGACAAGAAAATACGTAGTGGTGACCACGATCTGAGCTGACGCGCTGACTATCCCTTCAGAAAAACAGCTGATTGTTGCGCATCTCTCTCTCTCTCTCTCTCTCTCTCTCTCTCTCTCTCTCTCTCTCTCTCTCTCTCTCCATCTCTCTCTCTCCATCTCTCTCTCTCTCTCTCTCTCTCTCCATCTCTCTCTCTCTCTCTCTCTCTCTCTCTCTCTCTCTCTCTAAGGAGAAACGGCTTATCAACGATCTAATAGCATACGTGTAACAGAGCTGTGTGACATAATCAAATGTATAAATGAAAATAGGTTAAGTATAACTAATATTTACATATAGGTCTAGTTTGGGTTGTTTAAAAACGTAAACATTTTTTTTTTTAAATATCCGATTAATCGATTGATTAAGTGCTAGATTAATCGATTACAAAAAGAATCGATAGCTGCAGCTCTACATTACTGCATTTAAGTACAGAAAGAGCAAAATGTACCTTGCGCAGTAGAGTAAAGAACTGAATTTGTTACAAGACAGTTTTGTAAAGTGAGGGGGACTGGTGGAAAGCTGAGGGGTAAACAGGGAAGCCCACACAAACTGGTGATCTGGCCACACATCCATCTCAGTTTCAGGCAAGTGAGGCATCAACCCTCCCTTGCTTAAAGGCTTTACCTGAGGAAATGCACGCTTACTCTTGTTATTGGATGGTTCCTTCTTGTGTTGTTAAAGAAAAACAATTCATGTAGGAGGATGTTCAAAAGGTCTTAATCCCTCTAAAGTCATTGCTCAATCCTCTGTCAGGTGTTGCTTTTCACATACAGTATGAATGGCTATAGGTTAAGTCAGGTGCCTGATCAATGTAGCTTTATTCAAGCCATTCATACATGAAAGCATGTGACGCTTTCACACAAGCTTGCCGAATTGTTGCACTGCATTTCTTAGAATATCAGCGACACAAAAGAGCAACCGACATCCCAGTCAGTCCAATTTAGAGCAGTGGGTCTGTCACTTTGTGAAGCGGTAACTTCAACAGAGTTTGCGATCACACATGTAGAGACTCGCTGATGTGTGTATACTGTACAAAAGTACTGTACAAAAGTACCAAAAAAAGGTCATTATCCAAATGTACCAGTGTGTCACTACAAGTATTCACCCTTCACACACCACACCTTGATCAGCCCAGTACAGATCCTGGGAGTGGAGAGGTTAGATGGAAAACACCGTTATGTCATCCCAGTTGCACCCACCCTGACTGGCCACACTGTGGTGCTTTGTGTGCAGCAGACAGAGGAGCTGGAAGGATGACTAATGTGATGGATGCTTTAGTGTACATCATGGAAGAGGTGTTGTATATCATAAAGAGATGTAGAGCTACAACTAGCATTTTTTTTTTTAAATATGAATGTATCTATTGATTATTATTTTAAATATATTGATTATTCATTAAATCTGTAATTTTTTTTTTTTTTTTAAACTGCCAATCACAATTTAAAAAAAGATCAAGGTCATATTTTCAAATTGCTTGTTTTGTCTAACCGAGAGTCGAAACCCAAAAGTTGCTCATTTTCTAAACATATAAAACAGAGAAATTCTCAGTTTGCAAAACTGGATCTGGGGGCTGTTTTGCAATTTGTCTTGATAAATGACTTATTGTTTGATCAAAATTGCTAGCAATAGATTTATTGCTGATCAACTACTAGATTAATCGACTAATTGACTCCGCACCACAGAGATGCATTTAAAAAGTCTGTGAAACTCCAGTGATTACATGTTAGTTGTGTTTATAGCACAGAACCTTGTTAATAATTTCCCATCTCCCGCTCATTCAGTCACTCTCTGCTCTGCCTCCTAACATCTGCTCCCAGCCAGCCACCTGTCTGCTGTCAAATGCAATATTAATGTGCGCCATACACTTGTTAATTATTTCCCCTGAATGCAGTCATGTCAAGCCGAATATGCATAACAGGATTGTAAAGAACCATTTTATTAGAGGTGATCACTCTCTTTCTCCCTCCTCTCTCTGTCTCTCTCTCTTTCTTTCTTTCTTTCTTTCTTTCTTTCTTTCTTTCTTTCTCTCTTTCTGTGTCCAAATGTCGTTTCTCAGGTCTTTCACTCCACTGAAGTGGTATTGTGTGTGTGTGTGTGTGTGTGTGTGTGTGTGTGTGTGTGTGTGTGTGTGTGTGTGTGTGTGTGTGTGTGTGTGTGTGTGTGTGTGTGTGTGTGTGTGTGTGTGTGTGTGTCAGTCAGTCTGAGCTCAGCGTGCCTTTATACACCAACTGGAGCTTGTTTCCCAGGAGACACACAACTGCGTGTGCTAGGAGGGTGGCAGAGGGATGGTCGGGGGTGGGGGACGGGTGGAGGGGATGGGGTGATTGAGGGGTGGCATGTCGAACCGGGGATGGAAAGGGGGGGGGGGGGGGGGGGGAACTGTCGAGGGGTGAAGTAATGAGAGGTGTTGTGGGAGGGGAGCTGCGGAGGGGGTGGCAAGCAAAGCGAGGCGAGGCCAGGCGGGTGGCATGGCAGTGGGGCCTCCTTGTGTCCCGGTCCCCCCTTGTCCCTCCTGGTCGCTTTTGCGGACAGCATCTGCAGCCTGCTTTACATGCAAAACACACCCTGCAGAGAGGGCGTCTACACATGGGGCTAAGGGGGCCAGAAGAAAAGCATTCCTGAGGCAGTGCTGGGAGAAGAGGGAGGTGGGTCTCCTCAGCAGCCTCTCTCAGTGTCTCTCCCAGATGAAGCTATGGGGGGATGCAGTAATGAGGGATGAGAGGATAAATTCATTGCAGATTATTTTTTTGCTTTGCATCTGTCTCGAGCTCATTTCCGTGCACAGTTAATGCTATTACTTGTTTTTGTTTTTCCCAACAGAGCTGACACCATCTTCACCAACCTCACACTATTTTCCTGTTTAGTCCGAGACCAAGCTACTATTGGCGTTTTTCCATTACATGGTACCTGCTCGACTCGCCTCGACTCAACTCGACACACTGTGCGTCGGTTTTCCATTGCAGATTTTAGTACCGCCTCAGCGTGGCTGGTCGTTTTATGCCGGCTTGACGTACACACACCAGCGCACAAGTATAAACATCAGGCCACTTGAGCTTGTTTTACAGTTTTGTGGAGGCTCCACGCAGAGCTTTCTCCGTAGCCTATGTAGTGGCCTGATGTTTATACTTGTGCGCTGGTGTGTGCGTCGAGCCGGCCATGTGTGTGTGTACTAGGCTACGGTAAAAGCTCTGCCTGGAGCCTCCGCAGAACTGTAAACAAGCGGCGCCGCAGTAAACTGTGTCGCGACCTAACGCGACACACACGCACAGAACGTTGAAGGTGTGTTGTTGCCACAGCCAGAAGACACATTTTGTTTCAAATGAAGCTGGAGGCAGCAAAAAAAAAACACAGCTGGCTAAACTATTTAAAAATAGCGGGTTTGTTCAGGACACCCCCGTCTGTCGCGTTCACGTCACCTTTTCGGCTCACCTCAGCTCGCTTGGAACCTCGACTGAGGTGGTACTAAAAAAAGTACCTGTTAGCAGGTACCAGGTACTTTTTTTTCGTAATGGAAAACCAAAAAAAGCGAGTAGAGTCGAGTCGAGCAGGTACCATGTAATGGAAAAGCGCCATATGTCTCTAAAGGTGAAACGTGGGCAGGCATGAGAAAAACAGGGATAGTCTGTTTTGAATATTTGAATTTTCAATTTTCTAGCTCTCTCTCTCTCTAGGAATGTGTCTCACCTCACTCCCACTTTTAGAAACTAAAACAGCACAAGTTTGAGTATTAGCTCACATTCTGCCCATATTCTAATGTTTTCCCCCTTCTAGCCCCTGACCTCTCTTATCACTTCTCCTTAACCAAGGGGAAGGTTGTCCTGTAAGTAGTCAGTTGTCACAGTTGTCCCCTGCACTGGCAGTATGGGGTCGCATTGTTAATAGAGGAAAAAACATTAATGGAGAACGGTGGCCTACCATTCTAATAATGTATTTTATTCCATGGCTTTCTCGTTTTCCTTTTTCCTTCCATTATGCGTAGTGTTAGGTCACTGCGCTGCCCCGAACAATGTATCCAACACTAACCAGATGTCACGGCATGTGAGTCATCTCATGCAGAGGACAGTGTGTGTGTGTGTGTGTGTGTGTGTGTTTGTGTGTGTGTGTTTGTGTTTGTGTGTGTGTGTGTGTGTGTGTGTGTGTGTGTGTGTGTTTGTGTGTTTGTGTGTTTGTGTGTTTGTGTGTGTGTGTGTGTGTGTGTGTGTGTGTGTGTGTGTGTGTGTGTGTGTGTGTGTGTGTGTGTGTGTGTGTGTGTGTGTGTGTGTGTTTGTGTGTGCGTGCGCATGCCCGTCTGTCCTCCAGGGAATGCCACCTGCCAAGGAAAGCAGGCACAGGCATACACTCCGCGTCCACACACCTGATATTTTCGGATAATATTTTGCCATAATAACTCTGTAACAACACAGCATTGCCTTTGCACTAGTCACATTTTAAGTTAGGTCCCAGTATGCCAGACAGTGTCTTTTAGAAGCATTAGAGAAAATACCACAGAGACAGTTTAAGAGTAATGTGTCGCAGGCATTGTAGTCAGCATTTTGTGCCTGCTTTCTCCGGAGTCAGTTTGAGGTCACCAAAGGTCTTGGCTTTCTGTACTCTGCCAGTGACTGACAAGAGGTATAATTGACTCATTGTAGGGATTTGGGATACTCAAGTGACATTTGCTGGTGTTTCATCTGACGCAGGAAAGGTTGTCTTTCTTTGTTAGGCCCTGACGGGAAAATTGGAAGACATTTTAAATGTGGTTCTGGTGCCACTTTGTCAGTCCATCCGTCTACTGTGAGAAGCCCTTTCATCTTAGGCTACTTTAGACAGACTTACAGCAGATGTCTGTATTAGTGCTTTAGAACTTTAAAATACTATCCTCTAGTAATAATTGTTTGATCCGTCATACTACTAAAGGCTTGGCAGAAACAGTGAGTTTCATCATAATAGAATTGGCCATATTCTCACTTTCCTCACATCCATCTTCCCTCGTGTCTAGCCGTACAGCTATATTTAGGCTTATTAAATATACGCGGTGATATGACTCTCAGGCTAACTGCAGGCCTGACGGGCACAAATGTTGTCATAATTGATCATATTAAAATCAGTCTCTTTCTCTATAACTTCTCTTTTTTCCTTCTTCTTCGCTTTCTTCCATTCCTTTCTCCTTTTATTCGCCCATCCTCTCTCCAACAAAGCTCTACTCAAAAGCCACTATTGCAGCCGTGTCCTCCATTTCCAAATGACCCACCACACTCCTGTGACTTGGGGTGTTTGACCGCTCCATTCCCACAGAAAGAGGCTTCCTCTTTTTCTTTTCTTTTTTCTCAATCCCTGCTGCAGAAGTGAATTGTGTAAGATTGCTCTCTTTGTGTAACTAGTGTGTGCAATAATAAACTAAGGAAATGAGTGCTATTGCCTCACTTAATGTTAACATTATACATACATCAGGAGGTAGATTGCTGCCGGCTCGGGTTTCAAAGTGCAGGCCGTCGCAAGCAGTAGTTTATGGGCGAGATGAATGAAATGTTTCCATGCTATTATATCAATCAGACCAGAGTTTGACCCCCGTCTAAATGAATGCGTCTTTTCATTCACCGGAGAGGAAATTGTCTCTGTGATTTCCTTGACTGAATACATACAGAAACAGTCCATAAGGGGAATAGCAGGAATACACTGTAAGTCAATCAGCACGTTTGACCTGCAGGAAAATACGTGCGTGCCGTTGGGGAGCCGTTGAGGAACCGCCGCTCCGTCTCTCTTTTATGGCAAGAAAAGGATCGTCAGGCCTACAATTGTGCATGTCCAACAGCAGTACAAATTCCAACAAAGTTGTACATCAGAATGACCAGATACAATTGTATACCAAACCTCTGACGCACATCATGAAGCCCCTCACAAAACCCCTTCTAAAGAAGAATTGCAGTGTTTAGTGTTGACATTTTTGTCCTGCACACACTATGTGCTTAGAAAATGATGTTCATCCACATTTGGTGTGAGGAAGGTCCCACGTCAAGTTCTATCTCCTTAAGAGGGATTTTTCACCATGCTGTGACACTCCAGCAGCATACTGCAAAAGCAAAGGTTTGGATTGGTGGACCTCTCTTGAGACATTCAGGGCAATCGAGGAGACTACAAACACAACTTATTTACCCATTTGTTAATCATGGATTCTTGAAATTGTGAACTATGCAGGATTTCCCCCCAGAAAAGTTGTTTAGCCCAGTGGCAAGTGTATTTTTTTCCGTCAAGGGCCCGGCTGGGGCCAGTCAGTAATGTATAGCCCAATAGTTTCTGTGATAACGGTATCATCGAAGGAATCACGAAATTGATAATTTAAATAAGCTAAACACAGATTCCACAGGGCCCTACATTAAGTCAGTGCTAAAAGCTAACTGGAGATTTGAAAATACGACTATGTCTAAGTTTCCAACCAATGTACTTTTAGTTTAAATAAGTCTTAAAAATACATTTAAAAAATATATATTTTTAGTGGCTTAATGGCTCAGTGGCTTAGGCCTGGTGGGGGGCAACTTAGGCCCAGTGGGCCACCAGGCGTGCAATACACTGGGGGAAACCCTGCCATCTTTGGATAGAATGAATTGTATACAGCCCTAAACTTTACTATCTACCTACAAAAGTTTTGAATGCACTGTGGTGAAGTCTGCAGAGATGCGTGATAATGCTTGCATGCGGCCGCTTGCACATGCACTACAATCTCCAAAAAGCTGCTGAGAGACCTCAAGAGCACTAGTTGCTGCAGCTGGAGCCGTTGCTTTGACTGGCTGGCTGGTCCACTTCTATGTTCTGGGCCAAAATAGGCGCTCCAGGATTCATCTTTTGTGTCCCCCCCCCTTTCAGCACATACCTCACATGCTTGCACACTAGAAAGGAAAGCCCACATTTACTAGCCTTAGCTGCAGAATCTTCACCAGTTCATTTCTGTGCCTTTCCTTGTTCGTCCCTTCTCTCTCTCTGTTGTTTGTCTCTGTCTAACTCTCACTTACTTTTTCCCTCTCTTGCAGTGGTAAAGAAAGCCTCTGTCATGCCCAATTCCAGATGTTTAAGTTACTCTGAAGGGAAGAGCTGAACCATTGTATAATTACAAACGTACACAATTAAGATCCGGTTTTAAGACCGGCTCTAATCTTAGTTGGATGTCTCTCTTGGCCGCCCAGAGAGTGAGCTTTATGTTGTGCGGAGCGAGTGCATGGTCGACTGTGCGGCTCCCTCAAACGGAAACTCCAATAAAATATTCCAGTCTTCTCTTTAAAAGGGGATGTTTTACTCTGCTGTTTTGGAATTTGTGCACTTCACAATCTATGAGGTGTCCAGTGCTCACCCCCCCAATAGAAATGCTGCATGTGTGGATGTATGTGAACAGCATGCAGATATGCATGTCCACTGTATATTTCTACGTGCATGCTCATGCGTGTCTTTTTCTGTGGTGGGGTGTCTCTTTATGCGTATATGTGTCAGAAAAAGCTCCAGCAATTTCATATGTATCTCATTAATGAGTAACAACAAAGTAACAATACAATTACAGTGAGATTCTTGAACGGTGCCATATCTTAAATGAACAACAGAGCCCGTTTATGTGACCTGATGTCATTGGTTTACATTTATTTTATGGTGGTTTACATTAAATGTTTGCCCTGAGTTTGTTCTTTTGAAAGTTGTATTTCCATCACAGCTAGTAATTGTGGGTCTTCTATAACCGTGAGTACAGATGTAACTGCTTAAAGTCCCTTTCCATTGCCTGCCTTGCGTCTGTTCTCTCTGTTAATATGTGAGCCGTGTTTTCCAGCAACACGTGTGGTGGCCCACAACAAGCTCGCATCAACGCCCGTACGTTCTTCTATGTTCATTCTCTGGGACACGGAGGCTTTGCTGTACTGCAGAATTAAGCTTTATTTAAACTTGATACCTTTCCTTGAACTCCGCTGAAACCTTACATGAGGGGATACCCTTTGCTTCTTTCTGTGTGCTAAGCTTTCAACAGCTCGGAGCTTTCTCCTGTTTACAGTTGTCGAAAATAGTTTGTCTCCTTTTATCCTCCTCCCTTTTAAGTCACACTTCTCTGACACCAAAGACGAGATGGAAGCCACAAGTCTTCCCTCCCTGTAATTTTCCATGTCTCCCTATAAGCGCAGAGCATGAGCAGATGGAGATGCAGTTCTCCGTGCACACGTGTGCACACGCACATATAGTAATTCTGTGTTACAAAACAAATCCATACAATAACTTTCTAAATCTCTGCTTTGTACTCTCAATTTCCTCAGTTCCGTTTTAGTGATGTCATTGTACAATGTTGCAACCACTGTTCACTGAAATGAACTTGAACATCACTGACAACAGTTCCTCGCCCAGCCGCAACCAAACCCCCCCCCCCCCATCCCATCCTTTCCAGCATTGGTCAGGGGGACCTGGCTGGTGATCCGTGTGTCATCCTTCCTACACCGAGAAGACAGACACATTCCCTGACCCCCTTCTTTCTAGTCTCCCTCCACACACACACGCACAACACCACCCCTCAGCGAGACATCCCTGTCTTGTCCCAGCTAGCTAGCGGCTGCAGAGCGAGGGGAACAGGAGGCCCCACCACTGGGCCAGCTGTTCCAGACCCACTCGCCGCCCTGGGCCCCACATTCCCTCATTCAAGGGAGCTTTGTAGTTCTGACATCTTGGAACAGTTGAGCAGCTTAGCTTCTAATGCTGCTATAATAGAGAGAGAGAGAGAGAGAGAGAGAGAGAGAGAGAGAGAGAGAGAGAGAGAGAGAGAGAGAGAGAGAGAGAGAGAGAGAGAGAAAAAAAGAATGAGACAGGCTTTATGTGTGCCTGCTTGTTACGCTCAATCTCCCCACTCCTCCCTCTATCCCTTCAGCCCCCTCATCTTGAACCCCTTTACTCTACTTTACCAGGCCCTACGCTTGGGTGTTTTGGTTCCATCCCATCAAGACTACAGTGCAGTGAAGTTGACCGTGCTGTCCTGTGTCTTTGCCATGTTACACTCAGTCACGCATTGCCAGACTTATCTCCACAGCGCTGTGGAGGTCTGGTCTCACCAAACATAAAAACACAAAAAAACGCTCTGGGTTGTTTGGTTTTTGTTGAACCAATCACACGGTGGCTCTGCAAAATGATCTCTGGAAGGAACTTGTTTTGGTGGAACATTTGCACCCCGCAAAAGAAAACGCCGCGCGTATAATATTAAATGAAGGTAACTATTCACACAATACAGTAGCGTGAGCTATTTAAATTAGCTGGATACATGGTTGAACGTAAATTGTTCTTACCAGTGCAAATCCCCAACAATAACTTTCCCACAAAGTCCCAGTTAGAGAGTAAATGCCGTAAACATATTCTTCACAATCATTCCCCTGAAAGAACCAAGCAGGCCTGCCTCGTTGCACGATCCAGATTATCTTCAAAACTTGCCATTTTCAGCTCGCTAGCTCAAAGTTTGTTGTTGTTGTTTTTTCCGAAGCAAAGGGATTCCGAGAACGGCAACACACAGAGAGTGGAAGGTGGCGTGGATGACAGGCTTTATCCTGGAAATGTACTTCCGTTGATCCAGACTATATGACACTCGCCTCAGTTTGCTGAATCGTATGTTGTACCATACTGCAATGTAATGGTCTTATTTTTTCCATCCTGAAAATCGCAATGTTCCATAGTGTGTTGTATCTGTTTGCTGCAGTCTGTCCCCAAACCAGACAGTCTGAGCCACACTGTGGTGTACTGTACCAGGCACCAACTGTATGTGTAGGAGTCTGCTTGACTCCTGCTTAGATCATACTTGACTGCACTGTGTTCTACTGTACTTTGCTGTGTATGTAGCTGGCATCCTGACCATGTGTATTAGCTGTCTTGTGACCTAAGAGGCTATGAACTGTTGGGACATTACAGTAGCTACGATGTACTGAACTGTACTGTACTATAGGGATCAACCAATACTGTTTTTGTCAAGTCCGATACCGATTATTAGTAGTTAATGAAACAGATAACCGATATTTGCAACCGATATGCATTTACAGTGAAAATGAAAGTCAAAACTAAGAATTTGGAATGTTACAAACTCCAACACAAAACTTAGTTTAAATGCTTTAAGCAATTATTTAATGAATTAGAAACTTTAGTTACACTTTACTTGAAGGTATGTAAGCGTGACATGACACTGTCGTGAACGTGTCATACACATTATAAACAGTCATAAATGTTTATGACATAACACTTCTTTTAGTGTCATTTGGTTTTTGTCATGACAAGTTAGGGTTCTGGTTAGAGTTCATGTGTCATGACTGTGTCATGTGTTCATAACAGTGTAATGTCACTCTTATGTAGATACCTTCAAGTAAAGTGTTACTGAAACTTTCAACAGTAAAAGAGAGTCAGATAGTGTTGTGGGCGGGACATGAAGTCAGACTCAGTGGTGAGTGAAACGGAAACAGAGGGACAGACACAGAGCTGTAGCCGAGCCAAAGTAGCGCACTTTTTAATTCATTAACTTTACCAGGCTAATAAAACGCTGATACCTGCAAACTGCCACAAAACGGCCCGATAATCGGCCAGGGCAGATACTCGGTCTATCACTACTGTACTGTACTGTACTTTACTATAACTGTGACTGCCCTCTTCTTTGCCACTGTTCCACTGTCAATCGAGCTGCCTATTTCAACAGGGAGAGATGTCTGTGGATCAATCAGAAAGCGAGTTTACAGAAATCAGTTCTCTAGTTTGTTTCATGATGTGTTATGTAATGTAGCACTATTAAGAAGGTGTTATCTTCTTAAGAGAAAAAAAAAAGCCTTAACTACAGCCTAAAGTCTGCTGGTGATCAATGATCAATGATGACTTTCTCTCTCATTTTGAAGCCTTCCGAATGGCATTAAGTTCACTCTCATCACTGGGTGCCAATGCTTAAAAGCATTTAAGAAAAGCGTATGCTCATCTTTGTTTTGGCAGACAACGCCTTCTACTTGCCAACAGCGTGCCACCGTTGTTTGCACTTAAATGCTGTCTGTGTGCCTTTTATTCCCAGAGCTATCTCTGTCACAACTTATAATATGGATGCTTGGCATAGTTCCCATGCCGCTAAGTTTTAGCTAGCTGAACTCCAGGACTTTTGCCAGCCTTGCACTTTACACGGCCTCATTTCTCCTCAAGGACATGCCATTCAGGAAAGGCCAGTTTTATGGGGTAATCAAGAAGGTTTATCTGAGGTTATGGAATTGTAGATATCAAGACCAGACTAATTGCTCTCTCCACTCCCTTGTCACAGTGGAAGAGCTATTTGCTTAGGCCACTTATCCGCTGCAATCAGTTCAAGTCACTTTTGCTCCACAGAAAACTTCATGGGAAACTCGGTCTGATCAGGTGCCAAGAGAGGTTTAAACATCCCACCCCAAAACAGCACGGCATTTGTGCACGTGCGTGCACTAGTGTGTGAACACATGCACACACAAATTTGTGTTTATCTATGCATGAGTGCATGTGTTTTCCTGTCTTTCATGCGGCAAAGACGTGTGCCTGAAAATAATGGGGCCGGTCACAATCTTTTTTTTTTTAAATCTCCATTTGCAACAAACAAACCGGGCTCATAGCTCGCAGGAACCCACTGGTCAATGACATGCAGACCTTTTAAATTCCTCCGAGTGCAACTCCCTCAATAGTGTCACTGACGGAGCTTTCCTACGCAGATAATGCATACTTTTCTCCTTCATTCCACTGTCCTGCAGAGGCATCACGCACATACAATGAATATCCTCTTGTTTGAATTTCCTAAGCAGCAGAAAAAGAGCGTCTGTATGTGAGAGAAACCGACATATAAATAGAAAGAAGAACCAAGAGTGAAAGATGTTTTGTTATTTGTTGTAGTACCTACTGTTGACCTTAAGATGGAACTGCTGCATTCATTTTAATGCTCTCCTTAGTAACAGTGTTCACATGCCACTGTGAGTGTACTGGTTAGTCAAGCAGTGTGAGGATAACGAAAAAACCCATATGTGCATGGCTCGATATGGGCAAAATGAATGAACGAATGAATAAATGGGAAGACCCGAAGGCTTGAAAAATGTGATGTGGATTTGTAATATCTAAAACATGTTGTATCTGATTTGAACTACGCAACAGTGAGAGCCCAGTTTCACCATGACATGCTCGGGGGCTTGTAGGGAATCACATGTGTACAATAGGCTTACAGTGACTGGTTAAAAGAGAAAGGGACAGTACTTTTAGTCCTGAACCAACCCCAACCTCTTTCTATCTATAGGCCCAGGTCTAATATTAACCCCCGATCCACACAATTAACCTCTGTAGACGGCTTTTCATACTATCGGGAGACTCACGAGAAACTTTGTGGGGTTCGTAAAGGGGCATTCCACCAACTTTACACATGCAGTCCAGTTTATTCGTCACGAGAAGCAGGGCTGCACGATATGAGGAAAATATGCGATAAATAAGCAAATATTGGTATGCATTTAAGTTCAATTATTAAGTTCTGCTGCTTTCAATATATGCTAAAATGCAACAGATTGCTTTTTGAATTAAAAAAAAAAGAGGAAAGGAAATTTTTTTCAAACACTTTTTTAATGGAACATCGAACTGAATACAAAAGGCACCATTTAGAAAAAATAAAAAAATAGATTTATAGTTGCATTTTAAAGTGCAGTTTTTACTGATACTCTTAATAAAAAAAAGAGTGTCTTTCGCATTGTGTTGCAGTCTTTCACGATGTGTTCATCGCACAAATGGACATCGCAATGACGGTAAAAAAGTGTATAAACATTTAATTTCTATTTATTATGCAGCCCTAATGAGAAGTATACTCAGCACCTGAAAACAGTTGTGTATGTGTACAGTGGCTGTGAAGGAGTAACCCCGATGATGTCATAAAGGGTTTTCCCTTTTGGGCACGACGCTTAAATGTTTAGCATAAAGCCTGCGATCCAAACTGGAGATGTGGGCGTTTAGAAGGCAGGGGAGTCTAATGGCAGGTGCTATCCTGTTTCATTATGGGAAATGTAGGCTTCCAGAGATTCTAGAGGCTGAAAGTCAGGATATCTCAGCCTCTGTTAAGTCTTTTTGTTTTATTTTATCTTAGCCACCAAAGTTTATAACAATACTAAATCACTGGAGTACTCCTTTAATGCAATTTGATCGGGGCGACCTCTAGCTCACCCAGTAAGAGCGTGCGCCCCATGTAGGCTGAGTCCTTTGCAGCGGTCCAGATTCGAGTCCGACCTGCGTGTCATCCCCCATCTCTCTCCCACCTTTCCTGTCTAAAATAAATGGAAAGAAAAAGTATTCTCTATAGTTTTTTCATGTAGCCGTGATGTGTTAATCTAATGTAGCCCTATCGAGAAGGTGTTCTCTACTGAAGTTTTAAAAAAAGAAGCCTTAACTGGAGCTTAAAGTCTGCTGCTGAAACAA
Organism: Zingel zingel; assembly: GCA_023566125.1. Classification (NCBI taxonomy): domain Eukaryota; kingdom Metazoa; phylum Chordata; class Actinopteri; order Perciformes; family Percidae; genus Zingel; species Zingel zingel. The sequence goes on from CM042320.1 coordinate 28,319,000, forward strand.
TGAGGACTTTCTCTCTCATTTTTTTTCTCCAGCAGAACTCGAGTACTCCTTTTATTGAAACATAAAAAGCACATTAAATATCTGCAGTGAACACAGTTGAATGTATTTGATTAACCCTCATGTTATCCTTGGGTCCAATTTGACCCGTTTTCAAAATCAGAAATATGTTGTTTTAAAAAAATGTTTTTATAAAAATTACCCCAAAATTAGATGGATTCCATACAATGTTCTTCGCATGTACAATTCATGATCACTACTTTTAATGAATTTTGGATGTTTTATTCAAGTTTTAGCGTTTCACAAAAATTGAAATGGTTTAAAAAAAAATTTGAAATGATTTCAAAACTGTATTCTGACTAAACTTTGACTCTTTGAAGTCTCTGATTATCCATCAACACACATGTTAGTCTAATTATTTCATAATTTCTGCTTTTTAAAAAAAATCAAAAAATTGGTATAATTTCCTACAAATGAAGATTATTGTCCACAAATTTCAAAAATAAGTGTTCACCTAGTGGTAATAAGTTGGTGTTAGTGGTGTATGGTGGTTGGGTAACAAAAGCATCCAAAACGTAGAATAAAGTGTCAAAGAAAGGGATATAAATGTCAGAAAAAGTGTAAAAAACATAGAAAAAAGGCATCAAAAAGGTGTTAATTTTCCTGTGAGGACAACAAGGGTTAAAGTTACAAATCTATATTTGAATTGTACTCAGTGTTTTGAACAGGCTACCATATATGATATATGAGTTGGTATTTCTAAATAGAGAGCATCACGTTGATTTCACGTAATTTCTGAATCATGAGCCGGAATAATAAATAACCCGAGGATTTGAGCATTAGTTTGAGATCAAACAGTCAGCATCTATATCTGATGTATATTGGTGAAATTGGATTTACATCAGTAATGAGATAACAATTCATATCATCAGCTCAACCTGCCGTTTCTGAGATACTAGGGCTGAATGATTGATTGATTGTTTTCAAATCGAAATTGCGATTTGAAAGAATGCGATTAGATAATCGTGAAGGCTGGTTAATCGAATTCGAGTTTGGTGTACCATTTTGATTTGACATTTTTTTATTCCTCTTTTTATTACTATATTTACTACTTTTTCATTAGATAAATGCTGGAATAATTTCACAGATTGTTTACAGAAATCTCATTTTCAGTGGATTTTTCATTTATTTTGTATTACTGTGTTTAATATGATGGTAGAAGGTGCAATATGTAGATGCTGCTAGGAAATTGCAGTTCACAGGAAAGTACTAGTATTATTATTTTATTGGAATTGTTTTTTTTATTATTATAACTTTAGCCTTTGTGATAAATGTTCTGCGTTTCACTGTTCAGTGTTCCATGCGTA